>MU375902.1:486869-700843 GCA_022495235.1 Xylaria curta | reverse complement strand
GCTTGCAAGTTTAAATAAAATTTTTTATATAGCTTTTAAGCTTTTTTTTTAAATATATATATTATTTATTTTATATTTATTTATAAAGCTAAAATTATTAGTTTTTTTAATGCTTTATTGCTGTATAATTAGGCTTATTTTGCTGTTTTTTATATTATTTTTATGTTTTTTGTTTTAGTTTATACTTTTATGCTTATGTTTTTGCTGCTTTAAGCAAACATATATAATTAAAAGCAAAAATAGCTTTTAAACATATTAGCTTAAGCTTTTTTTTAAGCTATATTTATTATATACTTTTTATAATAAGCTTTTTTAGTTTATAACTATTATTATTATAAATGTGTTATTTTTTTTTTTTAACTGCTTTTTAAACTTTAAACATTTATTATTTATATTTTTTTTAGCTTTTTTTTGCTTTAAGTATTATAATTTTTATAATATTATTTAATATTTTTAATAAGTTTTTAATTATTAAATTTAACTATTTTAAGTTTGTTTTATTAATTAAATAGTTTATATTTAATAATAATTTTGTTTTTATTTTAGCTTAGTTTATATTTATTAATTTTTAGTTTTTTTTGTTTAATTATTTTTGTTTTTATATATTTAAAGCTTTTATTTAATATATTATTAATATATAATTATTATTAGCTAATATTAATTAAAATATATATTATATTTTTAGTTTAAATATAGTTTAAACAAAGTTTATTATTATATTTTTGTTTTTTAAGTTATAAAATGTTTTAATATTTTAAAATATAAGCAAATTTAGCTTTTATATTTAAGCTAATTTTAATATTTATTTAGCTTTTATATATAATATATTTATTTTTATTTATAATTTATTATATAAATTAAAATTTTTAAATAATAAAGTTTATTTTTTTAAAAATTAATGTTATAATATTATAAACAGTATATTTTAATATAAAGTTGTTTTTAAAAGCAGCAAAAAAAAATATATGCTATAAACTACTACTTAGTTAGTTTTAAGCTATAAAACTATTTTATATTAATTTAGTTTAGCTTTTATTTATAGCATTATTATATTATTTTTAATTAATAAAACTGCTTTTAGTTTTTTTTTGCTTATATATTATATAATTTTATATTTTAATAGCTTTAAATAAAATATATATTTAAATAAATTAAAAATTATTAATAGTTTTATTATTATAATAATATTATATTTTATATTATTATATAATAACTTTTAATATATTATATAGTTTTTATTAATATTTTATTAAAATATATTATATTTTTTTATTAGTTTAAAAATAAGTTGTTATTTTTTTTTAGTTATATATTTAATATTTTAATTTTTATATTTATAAATATTTGCGTGTTTTTTTGTGGTTTTGTTTTAAAGCTTTTTTTGCTAAAAAATATTTTGTTTTAAAGCATTAATTATATATTTTTATTTTTTAACTTAAATATAGCTTTAAGTTTATTTAATTATAAGTTTACTTTTAATATTAGTTTAGCTTAGTTTAATATAATTATATTATTAATTAGTTTTTTTAGTTTTTTTGTTAACGTTGTTTAAATTATTAATAAAGTTATAATATGTTTAGCTAAGCTTATTAAAATAATTATTAGCCAGTTTAAAAATATATTTGTTTTTTTGTTATATTGTATTAGTTAGTATAAATATACATTTTTTACTATGTTTTTTGCTTTTTGCATAAACTTGTAGCTTAATACTTATATTAAATAGTTTAAGTTATAATAACAACATTTTGCTAGTTTTTTTTTAGCTTGTATTAAGCACAGGTTTTTTTTGTTTTTAGTATATTAAGCTAATTTGCATTATTTGCAAAGCTGTTTATTTTTATAATATATTGCTTTATGTTTTTATTTTTAGTAAAAAAAGCATTTAATTGCTATAATATTGTTTATATATAATACTACTTTATAATTATAATATTTTTAAAAAATATTGTTTTTGTATAATTTATTAGTTATTTTAACTGTTTTTACTTTTATATATATTAATTTAGTATTAATTGTTTATTAATAAATTTTTATTAAAAAGATTAATTTTGCGATTTAAATTCTGTTGTTTGTTTTAATTTTTGTTTATAGCTTTTTTTTTTTAATTTTAAATACTTTTTGAACCAGCATGCTAATTATAATTAGCTGTAGTAGCTTTTTATATATTTAAACATTATTACTAAATGCTATTCTAGTTTATTTTAGTTTATTTATATGTTATATTTTTAGTTTTTTTATATTAAATATAACTTTTTAATTATTATTATATAATTTATATATTGCTTAAACTACGTTTGCTTTTAGCGTTTAATTTAGCTTTTGTATTATAGTTTGCTTAGTTTTTTTGGTTACGTTTTAGTTTGTTAATATTATTATTACTGTTTTTTTGTATATTATTATTATGTTCGCTTTATATAGCATTTGTAGTATAATTAAAACATATTATTTTTTGTTATTTATAACTTTTGCATATGTTAGTTTATAATTTATACTTTTTATTAGCTGTACTATTGCTTGTTTAATTTGTTAAAGCTTTATTTTAATATTATTAACCTTGTTAACCTTATTTTTTAGCAGTTATATTAGTAGCTTAATTAATAACCGCACTATTTAAATAACTGCTTTTATTATTTGCTTTTTTTTTTTTTGGCCTAAAAACATTTTTGTATTTTTTATTGTGTTAATTTTGGTTCGTTTTTGTTTTATAGTTATGTTTAATTAAGCAAGTTGTTAAAGTAAAACTAACGTTGCGTTCAGTTCGGTTACGTTAACGTTTATACTTTTTTTTACGTACTAGCTAGCGCTTTCGGTTGTACCACGTTTAAGTATTATTCCTAAAAAAAAAAAAAGCTATAGAATTTAATTCTGGTAATATTTTTGTTTTTAAAGCAATGTTTGTTGTACTATTTAGGTTGTAGCTAATTTAATCTTGCACTAATTAAATAATATTTATATATATATTATATATATAAACATTAAAATATAATATAATAAATTAAATAATATATATATTATATATATATAATATAAAATATAATTTTTTATAATTTTTAACAATTTTTTTTTGTGTGGGCCCACTTTTATTTTAGTAAATTAGTATACTTTTAGTATTTTTAGTATTAGTAAGTATTAGTACGTATTTTTAGAAATTTTTTTTAGTAAGTATTAGTACGAGAAAAAATACTTTTAGTAAATATTAGTATGGGTCATACTAACTAATACTAACTAATATCCGAACCCTGCCAGCAAGTAGCTGCATAGTGTATTTCATATGCCGGAAATCACACAGCCACAGCATGATGACTTTAACGGTTACTGTCCCGAATCCCCTTGGGCAAATCACTAGGCTAGCTGAGTCCATCAGGTTCACAGAAGCAGTGTAGTGCAGTATACCTACCTACACTAGTTAGCATACTTAGGCAAATAAGACGGCATTGCCGCTCTGGGGGCCTCTAGGGCTGACCTCGGCTGGCCTTCTCCACCGAGCTTCTTCTAAGATAGCGACGAGTCCGGAACCAGGCAAATCAGCAAGAGGGAAAGCTGACCCTATCCATATCTGACTGCAGTTCTCACACCACCATTTTTACAATGCCATGCCTTGCACAAGAAAGTGATTGGGGTCTCGCCAGGCACGGCATAGGGCGTTGCTGCTCGGCAGGTGTACTAGTACGTAAGCATTTATGCACGCCAGGATGAGCGGTCTTGGTCGGTCATTCCTCCAACGTTACCCATGTAGGTAGGCAGATCACCTGTTAGTGCGTATTATTACTACCATGTAAGTCGTTTATGCCAAACCAACAAACGCCTCTTGTTTCTTCTAAACTAGTCAAGGTGGGGGGTTGCTCCTGGGAATATATGGAGTTCGATTATATGCTTTATTTTCCACGTCATCAGCGCGATCGATCTAGTATAAGCTGATTCCTCTCCACTCGTTCAACGTTGTTTTGTTTACTTGAACGAAGAAGGGAAAGTGAAATAGTCCATTGATGACCGTGAGATAAAGGTCTTCTTTAATCGTTCAGCCCCGCCCCCTCAAGATCGACTACACCCTTGGGCACTCCTGGCGGAAATAGGAAAAGCGATTGAACGCTTAGCAGGGCCGGAGGAATTTCAACATTTTTCGAATTCTCGTCAAACAGCGGATATTCACGTCAAGGACCTGTGGACATTGTACACGGAGGTTTATCGAAAATGGATGGCACCTGGGTTCACACGCTGGAGGACGGACTAGAGCCGATCTCACTCTCAAACCGACCGCCTGCACCCGCTCCCAAACCACAGAGATTCCAATCCGTTCGTGTTACTAGTGGCAGGCCGAAATACCAGGACCGTACGGCACCTAGGCGTAACAGTGCCTTCTATGGAGCTCAAGAGATCCAACATCTGGACAATGGGTTCAATGAAGGTAAGGCGCCTGATATCTAACTATATGTAGAAGTTGACCGACTCATGAATTCAAAGGCAACTCGCAAACTGAAGGATTTGGTGATCTGAGTCTTGTGGACCCCCACAATCGACTTCAAAAGCTGGAGCGCATGCTGGCGAATCGCCGATCTATGGAAGTGCCACATGTGATGCCAGAGGCAATCAAAGAGACATTTGAAATTTCGGAGGATCCGATGCTTCAAACCAAACCACTCGTGCGAGAGTGTACTTGGGAACAGTTTAAGAACCGTTATCCAGATGAAACGGAGACATTTGCGATCGAGGCTCTGCTCGCTCAGGATGACTTGGTTGAGCAAATCGAAGCGGACCAACTGCGACGATTGAAACCGGAACAGAGGAAGGCCTTCGAATCCACTCGGCGGAAATCACGGCAGCCTCGAGGCCGGAGGAGAGTAGAGAGCACGCCAATAGAGCGTGTCCGTGTTAACTCAGCTATCGTTCTGGGGTATCTCAGTAAGGTGACAGGCGACGGTCCATGGGTCGAGAAACCGTACACTTTCCTGGCTCCTTTTAATCTCTTCATACATTTCAACGATAAGATGGAGGAAGAGCTGCGCGTATTGGAAGAGGTTTATGGCGACAGTGGCAGCAGACCACAGTCGGTCAATGGTACAGGGTCTGCAGTCGAAGATTTTGAGTTCCTCAGCAACAAAGAGCTACAGGGCATGATGAAAAGCCGGAGGGCTTACGCCGACATGAAGTGCTATGTGGACTTCGTCAAAACCCGGCTTATTCCTCGACGCAACATGTACGCCAACGCAGACAATTCCCGCCCATCTAAAATCAGGTACCGCGATTTGGCGTCATTATTCCGCCCCGGCGATTTAGTTATTGAGCCCGGTATGTTTCAAGCTGAGAACAAGATAAGAGACAAACGGAGTTCGATGGTGATGAACGCCTCCGAGCCCAAACTTTGGAGGGTGTGCTACGTCTCCGAAGACACGCCTGCTTGGTCCGTCCACAATCTGGACACACCCAATGGTGAGCTTCAAAGTCAAATTGGCGTCGGGGATGAGGCTACACACCTACGCTTATACTATATCGATTTTGATGGGCAGCGATTCGCTCCCGTCAGGGGCGACGCCTCGATCGAATTCTTCGAGGGCGAGAAAGAAATCACAAAACTGCCCATATATCCAGTGCGATTCCACAAAGACCACGAGTGCTTCCTAAGAGAACTTCGGGAACGCGGTCAAAGATTCCGAGAAATCGTGTCCTCAGGAAACCCTACGTTCTCCTACCAAGGCTGGACTTTAACCAAAGATCCCTCTGGCCACGACATCGAATCCAGGCCCGGCCTGGGCGCCACCTGGCCAGAGAACATCGAGAGTGATGTAATCGTAGACTTTAACGAGGCTTTCCAGGTAAATCCTTGGTGGAAACCTGCATTCCAGCAATTCCCGGAAGCTGAATCATTCTACCCGACAATAAGCCGGGACGAGTTCCCGATAGTAGAGTGGTCAGACAGGAGCCGCTTCAAAGAGTTCGCCAGCCGTGAGGAGATGGTCGTCGAATACGACGCGGTGCGGGAATTGGAATGGGCGAAATTCACAGAGACGGACCCTTTTATCGGCCAGAGTGAAGCATCGGAGCCGTTGGGTCATCTAGCACAAACACTGACCCCCGATGACCTCGCCCTGCTCCCCTCGCGGCTCTTCGCTTACGCGTTGCGTAGCCGAAGTTTCATTAACGCAGACATAAAATATCTGAAACCTGTGCGGGATACGCTGAACCCGCTGGAGAGCCTACAGCTCCCCGAGAAGCACAAGGTGATGATACAATCGGCTGTCTTCGGGCACCTTGAGAAGAAGAAGGTCCGGAGACGTGCCACGCTGCTCAACAGCGAGTTCCCAGACCAGGATGTGATTCACGGCAAGGGGCGAGGGCTGGCCGTGCTGCTCCATGGACCACCCGGTGTCGGAAAGACGGCGACGGCCGAGGCCATCGCGCACTTCTATAAGAAGCCACTATTCCCCATCACTTCCAGCGACCTGGGCACCGACCCGTGGGATGTCGAGGCCAAGCTGTCCGAGATCTTCCGCTTGGCGAATCTGTGGGACTGCATCCTGCTTCTAGACGAGGCGGAGACATTGCTTGCGCAAAGAGAGAAAAAAGACAATAACCTCCAGAAGAGCTCTCTCGTCTCAGGTAAGCCACTTACTCATTCATCTCCAATGTATGTGCAAGACTAACATGAGATACTCAGTGTTCCTCCGTACGCTGGAGTACTACTCAGGGATTCTGTTCCTAACGACGAACCGGCCAGACGTCATGGACGACGCGGTCAAGTCGCGGGTGCAGGTAAGCCTGCAGTACCCGCGCCTAGGACTGATCGAGACTCTGGCCATCTTCCAGACAAACTTGGACCGGCTGATGGACATCGAGTTTGAACGGGCGCGGATCACAGGCGAGCCCGCGCTCGAGGTGAAGTCGGACGGCATCTTGGCCTTCGCGGCCGCCCACTATCACCGGCACGAGGGCAACGCCGCCTCGCCACCGTGGAACGGCCGACAGATCCGCAACGCGTTCCAGATCGCGCCGTCCATCGCGCGATACGGTCGCCAGAGCAATAGTACCGTCACCACCCCAACCACTACCACCACCAACGGCACACAGCAAAGCGACCAGGAGCCCTACGTTGGGCCCGAGCACTTCGAGAAGGTCGAGGAGTCCACGGCCGAGTCGGAGTCCTCGAGCCGGTCTGCCGAGGGACATCTCTCGCCGAGCCTGGTGCCGCACTCGAGCCCGAACCGGCAGTCGTCGACGACGTTCCAGCGCCGGGGGCTCCGGAGCAATACGAACCGTTTCTCGAGCGAGATCCAGCGCAACCGCTTTTCAGGGGAGTTCCAGCTGCGGCAGCGCTCATCGTCGTCGGTGGCGCCGCTATACCTGCCCTCGGCGACGCAGCAGCAGCAGTACTACGAGGAACAGCAGCGGCAACAGTCTGCGGGAGCGGGAGCGGCCCTACCGCATCTGAAGCGCGAGCCCTCCCCGCCCTGGACGCCGGATCTGGCGTCCGTCTCTGATGATGCTTCGCCAAGGTAGATGATTCTATGCGAGGCTTTACGCCACCCAGTACGTGGGCGTGGTAAACATAATTGTATATATGTATGGGATGTTGAGTGAATGATTGGAAGATGGTGGCCCAGCGAGCTTATGAATGGTTTTAGCTGTGCGGATTGACGTTCGATATGATAGGAATGGATGTTGTATGAAACGTATTTTACCTTGTTGTGCATCCATGAATCCGGGCATTGAAATTGGATATGGGGCATATAGATTAATGATAGAAGAGAGACACCTTGGCCAAAATAAAGTATGAATAGCATTTTCATCTCTCATCGCGCCTTTGACTTGACAGAAAACAAATGTTTCTGCTTTCCAAACTCTATGGTTTTGGCTCGTTTCAATCGAAGTATTTTTACAGTGGGAAAACACGAGAAGTCCTTGCGATGGACGCTTTCCCTTCACAAATCATAAAAACAAGACTACTACATACAGGACTCCTTGCCAAGCTGACTCATTAGCAAAGAATCTGATCCTGCAAACCTAAAAATCACAATACTCGAATAATTACTAGAGATTACAAGCCTAACTAACGGCGGAATCGCCAGCCAAGTTGTGAGGTCGAAGTCTATTTGTACTCATCCGCAACATGTAGGAGATATGATCGCATTCTAGTATAGATCCTAGGTAGAGGACTGTTGGTGATGTTTACCCGTATAAACATAGATCACAAATTGAGGAGTTATAAAGACGGCAAATGACATTCTAGGGTGCGGTGTACTACAAGTGATCTATATAACCCGGGTTTCTAGAAACCGAAAGACTATAATGCCTTTCTCCAGCCCAAGTATCCGGGACTAGGTAGAATTGTCCTTGCGTACGTACATAGAAGAGTTGCCATCAACTGATACATACTTCTTGATATCAACACAAAACGAGCGACTGGGCAGATTGATTGAAGCAAAGCTAGCTTTCCATAAGATGTAGAAAACGCGTGATCCTACCCGTTCTCTCATAGCTTTGACTAGCATGAAAGATTGTCTTCGGAGATGAGGTTAGGAAAAGACAGGCCTCGGTCGTCTAATTAAGAACACGAGATGGAGTTGCATTTTGTGTAATAGGATGTCTGAGAGCTTTATCTACCTAGAATATACTCAGTACCTTCACCAACAAAAAGCAAGTTATGTAAAGGCACTTTGGCGGAGTGGTTAACGCGCTGCCCTGCTAAGGCAGTTCCTTCGGGAGCAAGAGTTCGAATCTCTTAGGTGTCGCAACTTGTAGTCAAGCCCCTAGGTTCTAGGGGACTTCCTCTTTTTAGTTCTATTTCTCTTTTATTTTTAAATAAAAGAACAAAAATTTTACAAAAAATCGACACCTAAGAGATTCGAACTCTTGCTCCCGAAGGAACTGCCTTAGCAGGGCAGCGCGTTAACCACTCCGCCAAAGTGCCCTGTTATCTTGTGGATGATGACATCAGCGAAACATTTGCATTATATTGGATGCACACGTTGATTGTTGCTGCTTCTGGCGGTAGGTATTTCAAGGTGATACTTTTCACAACAGATCGGACAACACATTTTGCCTGCAACAACAGCGTTTAGATCTAATATAGCTCCAGCTTATGGGCATTTTGCTCGTTCCAAATTTTCTGCTGTTATAGAAATAATGCTAGTTATTACAGCAGATGCCCCCAAAATAACAACGCAAAGCAGCATCTCCCATAGCTATGAAGATAGAAGGTGAGAAGGTGAGATGATTCATGAGCAACCAGTCCCCTGGTCAAGTCTAATTGCTACAAGGGTTTGTCATCCATAAAGGAACCAACAAACCTTCTAATGATACAGAGAGAGGAACATTGGAGTACCTCGATCATGGCAACCCATCAATCATGTGGTGTTTTTGTTACAGGTGCACTCATCTCGGTCCCAGGGTTGCTTGTTATATATCTCAAACCAGATACCATATCCTGTTTCCTTTTTCCTCATGCCAACTCATAACTCTGGACACAACTTTGTACACATTACTTCACCATTCCCATTGGAACGGGTCTCCTCCCCATGTATAACCCCATAGAACGGTAAGACATACAGTATGCATATGTGTGTGCATAACAGTTCAAAGTATGAGTGGACAAACAATTCGCTCGATCAAGGCCGGTTGGAAAAGGACAAGGGCAGTAACACTCTTTTTTTTTTCTGCCCGCTCTACCGCAACTGACCCTGCTGCTGCTGCTGTCCCATCTGTGCATTGTGTTCCTGGAAGCGCTCACTCAGGCGCTGCGAGAGAGCCATGTGCTTCTGCACGCAGCGTGTGACGCAGCCTGACTCGCGGTTTGAGAGGGTTTTGGAGGTGAAGTCGTCGACGCAGGATGAGAAGCAGTGATCGACGAGATTGCTGAAGAGCTGTAGTGTTGCGACGAAGAATTAGCCATCGTTCAAGTGCACATGATGTGAATTTTCCAGTCTGGAAACGGGTGACGTCGTGGTTGCGGCGAACGAAAATAAATCGCTACGAGTTGAATGGAGAGTGAACGTACGCCGAGGAACTCTTTGATCTGGCGCTTCTGCATGCGCTGCTCCAGCTCGCGTGTCTCGGCTTGCGTAAGTCTGTACAGCATTTATCAAATTAGCATTCGCATGCTTACTTGTTTGTTTTCTTGTCAGAGACGCAGATTTGATTCATACCCGTCCATGATGTATTGAATTAAGCTTGTGGTTGGCTATTAGGATGTTGTTGGCGGAAGTGATGCTACTGGATCTTGTGACAGAGTCCTGAGTCTCTCTTGGTTGGACTGGGCCATTCACTAATCACCAGCGGCGGCAATCCGTTCAGCGTCAGAGCTTGCTCGACAGGGAAGGCAGATCTAGCAACTCCCATCTATCGATAAGATATTTGATTGGTATCTGTGTACCTGGCGGATCGAGCTTCGCGGGGCAAAGCGTGCGCTAAAACTGCATGCTAATCGATTGGAATTTTTCGAATTGGGACAAAAAAATAACGGTATCAAAGGTCGTTGATAAGATTGAACCCTCCATCTGAACTTGGGACCCTTCTTCCTTATTATAGCCTTGAGAACCCGGACAACAGAGGAGTAGCTGTATTCGTCCTTTTTCACCAATCTCGAAAAGGAGCATACACATATACCTATTATTATAAGAAAGATTGTGCCAGAATTCGATTCGAGAGCGAAGCACAAGACACCAAGTCAGATCCCAATAAACCGACAAGATGCCCAAGTCAAAGCGCGCCAGGGTCATCCACGCCTCGTCGGTGACCAAGAAGACGCGCGAGCACAAGGAGCGCCTATTCGAGAACATACGAGAGTGCATCCCCCAGTACCAGCACTGCTTCGTCCTGACCGTCGACAACATGCGCAATACCTACCTCAAGGACGTGCGACAGGAGCTGTCCGATAGCCGGTGCGTTATTCCACCTACCTCACGATTAATCTGAAATACTCTCTCTGCCCCGTCTATCTATCTAGCGTCAGGAGCTGACCGTGCGTGAAACCGAAAATAGCCTCTTCTTCGGCAAGACGAAGCTCATGGCCCGCGCGCTGGGCCACACGCCCGAAGACAGCCAAGCCGACAACATCTACCAGCTGACGACCTACCTGAAGGGCGCCGTGGGCCTGCTCTTCACGAACCGCGACCCGGAGTCCCTCATGTCCTACTTCGCCGAGCTGAGCCAGGTCGACTTCGCGCGCGCCGGCGTGGCCGCGACCCGCGAGTTCGTCATCCCGCGGGGCGTCGTCATGTCCACCGCCGGCGAGGTGCCCGCCGAGTACGACGTGCCCATGGGCCACACCGTCGAGCCCGAGCTGCGCCGCCTCGGCGTCCCCACGCGCATGATCAAGGGCAAGATCGTGCTCGAGGAGGCCCCCGAGGGCGCTGATGAGGATGAGAAGCGCGGCTATGTCGTCTGCCGCGCCGGCGACGTCCTCGACTCGCGGCAGACGAGGCTCCTGAAGCTCTTCAGCGTATGTATGTCTGAATTCCGGGTGCACGTGTTGGCCTACTGGAGTGCTGCGAGCACCGAGGTCACCAAGGTGGATGCCAATCCTGCTGGCGCCAACGGGGATATGGACGGCCTAGACGACGAGTAGAAATCTAAATACTGTTTTGTTAATTTTTTTTTCTCTCATGTTTGGGGTCAATTCTTTGGTCATTGTTTGAATGCATCTCATGGCGATACCACTGGTTGCTGGCGTTTTGTGGTGGGCGGGAATAAAAAGCATGTACTCAAACGATCAAGGCATCACGATCTTGCAATGAGCAGTACACAATTACTTATTCACATGTGATTTAACACATGGGTTGCACTTCATGAAACGGTAACCACTTATTCAGGTCCGTAGTCGAAGGCTTCTCAAGTAACATGTGTTTTAAAATGGCTACGGGCGAAAATAGAATTGCTTACCAGCCAAGTCCTCGGAGCCCGCATTGGCCAGTTTGAAATTAATATACCTATCTGCCTAGAAAATGTAAATGCATCGACGAGTCTTCCAGGGCAATCTCCCCGCGGTCAGTAGGTTCGAAACCAAATTTCCTACCTCTGACCTACCTCTTCGTCCTCCGTTTTGGGATATCGCCATTTGTATCCTGCCTTTGCTTCACGGCCACTGCGTTGGTAAGGGTAGTAATATAGTACATGAGAAGTCGTCATTACCTTTCCTATGCTGGGAGGGACAACATGCTCTTTAGTTTGCTGTAACTACATCTCGAATTTCGCAGCCTTCCGTTGTTGTCCAGAGTTCATAGGCTGATTCGGAGGCGTGCATCTTTTCGAGCGAGTCCAGTCGTATTTACCTTGTGGGTATGGGTATTATACTGATACAGATTGGCTTGGTGATATTGGGGCGTTGTCGGGTGGGCTATTTGCTAGGTTCTCATTTTCCCTTCTTCGTCTTACCCTTGCTTACCCTTGGTGACAAAAGGTAGGGAGGAAGGATGAACAGTCGGAACAGCAGTTGCGGAAAACGGAAGATAGCACATACCCACCAAGACAGCGATATGATGTCTCGATAAGAGGCGACCTAGTAACGGCGGAGCTTGCGTGGATCCTCGTAGCCACCTTCGTATGCACGTTTCCGGTTGTCGTCTTCTCTGTCGCGGTCGTTGTCGCGGTATTCGCGTCGATCACGGACAGGCTCGAAGTTCGCACCTGTTCGTCTATCTCGGTCGTATCGCGACGGGGGTCCACCAGATCTATCATCAAATGAGCGGGGACCAGAGCGCGCAGAATACCCACCACCGGCGAGTCGATCACGGTCACGGTCACGATCGCGATCACCGTTACGATCACGGTCACGACCGCTCCCGAACCGACTGTCGGATCCCGGCCCAGCTGGAGCGTTAGGAGGGGCATAGCCATTTTGCTGTCCGAAGCCACGATCGCGGCCACCACCGAAGCCGCCGCTGCCGCCACGAAATCCTCGGTCTTGGCCACGGAAACCGCCACGACCACCACGACCTCCCTGAAAACCACCGCGGAAACCGTCACGTCCGCCGAAGCCTCCGCCGAAACTGCCAGGGCCAGTAGGTCGAGGGGGTGCCGCCTTAGTGTAACCTCGGCCACCCAATCCACCACCGAGCCGTCGAGGCTTCCAGCCCTTTACTGTTCGGCCTCTCTCAACGTCTACCTTGATTCGCCGATCTTTGATGCGGATGCCATCACAACCATCTAGAGCAGCTAGTCACACGTGCGCAGCAACGCGCATTTGTCAGTCAAGCACAAACAACACTCATACCTTGGGATTCTACGTAAGGGGAAGGGGGAAAGAGATAGGCAAGCTTGAGGGCCAGATCTCGAGTGAGAGACATGAATACGAGAATCCTGTGGACGGTCTAGAAGGAAGTTTGTGGCAGTATTACCTCTCATGTCTTTCTCACGATCAAATACGACGAAAGCATATCCTCGGTGGGGCTTCTTCTTCTTGTTGGGACGCTCATGCGCATGGGTATCTGTGATAATGCGAATCTAAGGCGATACTAGTTAGCACTTGTGACAAAATAGAATAGAGCATCATAAAACGGGTAGGACCTACGCGTTCAATAGGTCCGAATCGGCCGAACTCCTTCTCTAGGTCGCTCTCATTGGCATCGTAACTGAGGCGTGCAACAATCAGTGTTTTGAATGGATCGCCGCGGACGTTAGCATCATCAGCGGGGCTGTCTGTTTTGAAAGTTAGCATGCATTGACCTCATCGGTTGCCGCAAATAGAATACGACATGACATGACAACTTGAACCACAGGCGACGCACAGTTCTTGGGGCCCTCGGCCAACAGTTTCTCCTGCTGCTCCTGCTTTTCTAGCTTTTTGCGATCGCGAGCCTGCAACCAACTCTCGGTGGGGACGTAACCGTCTTGTTCCTTATATGCCGCGAGATGGGGGAGATATTCGGCGAGGCCACTGATCTTGTTGGTTTTGCGTTCCTCGGGCGCGTGGTCGGGCGCGGGCAGCCATCGCAAGGGAGGCCGCGGCGCAAAGAGCGCGAGCAGGTTGGGCGGAAGCTTATCCGTCATTCTCTAGCCGGATAATTTGATGTTTTGAGATGAAGAGAGAACAAGATAGAATACAAATTTGATGTGACGACTCGCACGCCACGCGATAGAACTGATGATAAGAAGATCGAGTGTCGTGTTTGTTGAAAGAGGGAAAATATGTGTCGCGTTCGAAGACCCAGAAATTCCAATTCTGGCAGGTAACGTCTGCAACAGTATTTCGCCTTTAGCCGATAAGCTCTCATTCGCTACATAGGTATATATGCGTCTAAGAAATGGTTAGATAGGCTTTAATTGCATATTTTGTAGCTTGTTTTCCTTGATAAGTGCATGATCCGACGGACAATGCGTTACCGCCACTAGCGCACATGGCGGTTTTGAAGCTCCCTAAATTTTCCTGATAAGACAACGCCGTCTACCGTGACCCCAACTACCGGATCACCGAGCATGACGATAAAGGCGCTGGAGAAGATTTCGGTCGGCCAGGTACTTTTTGCAATCTCTAACACATCAATGTCGTGAATAGCCAGCTAACGATGTTATTAGAATGGCCTCGGTGCCTTCATCCTACAATGTAGGAAGATGGATATCCATTACTGCGACCAGTCAGGAAGCTCGCGAGGAATGAAGTAAGGCAGTACCCAGCGAGTGCTCTTCGACGGTAAATGACAATGAGCTGACAATGATCTAGTGCTTTTATCAAGTCTCAGCTATCTAAGTTCGCATCGTTAAATCCACAAATCGAGTTCGCCGTATCTCCTCGACCACGGAAACATCCCGTCCTCATCGGCCACTATATTAATGGCAAGCAAAAGTCGATCTGCGTCAAGAATATGGACTCTCTTCAGGTTCTAAAGAAGGCGGAACTGCTCCGTGACGCTAGCGGAGAGAAGATCAAGAGAGTCAATAAGCCAATTACGAGTATAAATGAAAGTGTCCGTGGCGTATGGAGTCCCTATCACGGCAAGGGAATGCCGGTATAAAAGCTACATTATCTCGTGGAGGGATTCTGTGTATGACTACGTGCTGGATATCACGGCCTGGCAGCATCTTCAACTGTACATTAAAGGATTCGGCGCATATATACCACTACCATCATCATGAGCTCGGGAGAGCATTACGGAGAAATCAAGGATGGTTTCTGATAATTTCATTTCTACTATCATCCAGTGTGCCTTGTCACCCTTTCATCTTGGGTGCTGGCAGAAGGGACTGCGTACTTAGGTTCCGATCGCTTTGTTACACGGTATTCAAAGCCGATGGAGCAACAGGCACATCTTGCCCGCCAGACAGTCCTGAAAAGAGATCCTAATCTCTTTACCTGTTTACAATTTGCTGTTGATGATATCGACGACTAATTTTAATTAGTTAGCATACTGACGGAGTTGGACAACGCCGTAGAAGGGAATGTACTTACAGGCAGGCTTTAGACTGGCACCACCGACCAAGAAGCCGTCAATGTCCTTTTGCTTGCTAAGATCCTTGCAGTTCTTCTCGCTGACACTGCCACCATACAGAATACGGGTCTCGTCAGCAACGGACTGGCTCACATTCTTGGCAAGCCACTCGCGGATAGAGGCGTGGACCTCCTGGGCCTGCTCGGTGGTGGCGACCTTGCCGGTGCCGATGGCCCAGATAGGCTCGTAGGCAATAACGATCTTGCTCCAATCGGAGATCTTGGCCTTGAGCACAGCGATCTGGTTGGCGATGACCTCGAGGGTCTTTCCGGCTTCGCGCTGCTCCAAGCTCTCACCGCAGCACCATATGACGCTGACGCCGTTCTCGGTGGCGTACTTGGTCTTGGAGGCCACGACCTCGTCACTCTCGCCAAGAATGGTTCGTCGCTCCGAGTGTCCCAGGATGGTCCAGTCGATGCCGCTGTCCTTCAGGTGCTGGACCGAGATCTCGCCAGTGAAGGCGCCGTTGGGCTTGTCGAAGACGTTCTGGGCGGCAACGCCAATCTCCTTCTTCGCGTGTTCACGGACGAGGAGAAGGTAGAGGGCGGAAGGGGCAATGACAACCTCTGGTGTTCATTCAACATGGCGTAAGCTCCTTGCATGTCATTGGAAAGCTTCTGGTTCAGGAACGCATCTTACCGACGTTAGGGTCAAGCTTGGCCTTGTTCAAGTTGTCGACAATCTCGGTAACAGACGAGACGGACCCGTTCCTTAGGCGGCGCAATTCAATTAGCTCATTGTAAATTTCGTATACTGGGTAGCAATATTGTCCCGTCGAGTCAAGCGAGGATTAGGTGATCTCACATCTTAAAGTTACCGCCGACAAAGAACTTGCGCGCCATTCTGAAGGATGATATCAATTAACGTCTAGTACTAGAATTAGCAACTGTTTCAAGCTTTGCTTTCGGTATGTCACTGACTGGAGGAATAATATGAGATTCTAGTGTGAAGATATTGTTCGTATACGAGATAGACTGGATGCCGGAGTAGGGAAGAATATGTTAACTGGTCCAGGAATCAGATGACGCTCGAGGGCTCGCAAAGAAAATGGCGGGGTCCGGTTCCTGGCGAGCAGAGGAAGCTGTTGAGCTCCATAACCCCGCCAATGCGCCCCAAAAGTCGCGCTTTAGAGTCAGTCTAGCGTAAGCCCTGCGCGAAAAAGACTCGCCCCGAACATATCGTTGATTTCAATCTGATAACCGTTGCCCCGAGTTCAGGTCGTACTACTAACGTATCATTCCCACGCATGTGCTGAGACACAACGGAGGAAATATAGCACACTCGAATTATGTATCTTGAAGAGATGTCAGTCTTGCAATTCAAGGTTTGCGCAATACAAATTTGTACAGCCCCATCTTTGCTTAACTTATTAAGGCTGGATATTGATATCTCTTGTAAATGTAACTTGGAGCTTGCCTTTGCACTGGTCGTAACAGTATCTCATTAATTCCCCGTCCTTTACTTCTTGATAGGCTCATCGCTATCCACGACCCCGAATATGACCAGTCGGGGCATTTACTGCCGCTTGTAAATGTTGTGTGCTGGGTCTACGCCTCCATCTCCCGAGATCTCATTCACATGCTCTACAAAGTGCCGGTCATAACCCTGGCACCGTCAGCAACAACATATTTAACGTAGCTGGCGATTACAACTTACCTAGTTGTAAAGCCTGATTTCTATCTGAAATAACTCGATAATCCCTACATGAAGCGCACGTGTTTCTAGGTAAAGTGCTGTTAAGGGGCGCGAGGGCCAAGATACTGACATTCGCCCTTGTACAATGCGTTACCTATACACTCTCTAAATCCCTCATAGATATGAACAAACCTACATGGAGCGAAGTATTAATTAGATAGATAACGGTAAATACTGTGATTCAGATGATGCAGATTAATCGGCCAACCCAATGACTTTGTTATGGCTATAGTTGTTGCGCGAAGGTCTTCTATAAAAATCTTTGTGCGTTAATCTAATGCTTTTTGCTTCAGTTCTGTCTTGAGACAGTAGGTATATTAAACAGTTCCACCCCAGCAGAGGAAACACCTAACGTGGTAGAGAAGCCTTCTCGCTGGTATTAGGGAACAAATGACACCATGCAGGTAGGTGTGTCTAACGATCAACACTGAGAAGCATGTTACGCTACCCCTACAAAACCGTTCTTAGCACACGACCGTCAGGTTCATTCGGGATAAGACAATTTGGTGGACGTCGTTACCTCAGAACCCATATGTCTTCTCGCTCGATTCCCGTATACTTAGGTGCCGCCCACATATATTTAATTCGCCCTACAATATACGCTTGACAGATATATTCCATCCATCCTCTTCTGTCATACTAAAAAAAAACAACTGTCCCATTCTGGCCATAGAGTCGTTCTGTGTGTTAGGTGCTGGGTTATTTTTGCCTGAAGTTTCCGCAGAGCTTCGTCTTCTACCTATCTACCAACAAAGGTGGTTCTGACTTGCATACGTAGGAATTTCGATAATTCACGGTGCCTGTGCCGGCGAACCTTTGCCTTTCTCATCTTGAAACTCGGCCAGCCGTGTAGAGACTTCACGAATCAGCTTTTCCATCTCTGTTCTACTTACTGTTTTGATTCCAATTGGCCCTGGAAGATCACTGCTAATGGCCTGGATCGGGAGTGTGAATAAATGTTTGAGTCTAACACCATGCGGAAGTTTCTCATCGCTTGAGTGGTGAGACCCAGATTCGTCAGACATTAGTTCTGACAAAGATTCTTTGACCTCGAAGTCAATGTTCCGAGGCATAGCGAAAAGTGCGAGATCTTCCTGATGTGTCGCCACATGGCGTCTTAACCGTGAAATGGATACCTTTTGATGCGAGCCCCGTCCTTCGGATTTTTGTTGTAGCAGCATGGACCAATCTTCGCAAAAAGGACAGTCGCGTGGTTGGAAGAAGTTCGGTACGCATATCCCGGTGTCCACAAGCGACGATAGCTGATCCTGAGTCAGCTCCTTATGGACATCATTGAGGTGCTGCCGAAGTCCATCTCTCCCAGACGTTGAGTTCACGCCGCATAGCGAACATCGATATGAACCCAAATGCATAGATAGCTCATGTTGGAACCATGCAGACCGATCGGCGAAGAAGAGTCTCTCGCATTTCTCAGACTGTCCCCTTGTGCAAACATATGCTTTCAAATCTCCAAATGCATGTAATTTCCATGACTTATCATGGTGAAATAACTGAAGTGTATGGCATATGGGACACTCAAATGGCTCGCCATCGGGCGAGAGAGATTCAAGTCTCGGAAGCGATAGAGAATTACTACTGTCGGAGACAGTTGTGGTGGTTGCGAATGAAACCACGTCATCATCTTCCCTCTCCTCCAGTGATCTCTCATTGAGCATGCCAGGAATCAAAGTCGTTGCCTTGGCTGATTGTCTCTCCGAAGCGTCAAAATCGTCGTTTTCTCCCTCGAGGTGAAGCTTGTGCTCGTGACAGTATTTAATAAACTGCCGACGCTTAGCAATGGCGGAGCCTAGTCGACGCCTGAGCCACGCATTGTCACTGCTTCGGAGTTTGGGAAACTTCTCTGCTACATGGTAGATGTCGAACGTGTCCGTGAAGGCGTACTGAGATGACTTGAGAGCTTGGGCGAAGCGATCTCTCGGAGAAGCTCTTTTCACTACTATAGCAATGCGAAAGAGAGATCGTATACATTCAGTTATTTCCTCTGCTAATTCTCCGACGGATGCGTCGTCCTGATCACCGTATTCGGTGACCGATCTAACCTCTTGACCAGCTGCACTGATCTTGGACTCCCTGTGTTTGGAAGACGGGCTATTAAGGCCAAGTGCTTTCGTGAATTCAAGATGTTAACGCGTTATCCTGCCCAGAAGCTGCAACATCTCAGAAACTCACCATCGTCAAGGCTTTCTTGCAATTCAGACAGATGCTCACGAACATGAGCAAGTATCTCGGGCGCACATATGAGCCGTTGCTCAAGTGACAGTTTGGACTGGGGTTGATGCGTGGCTCCGAGACTCCCAGCCCAAAGTCTGAATCTGTCCAGCATGTCCTGAACGGCAGGGGCAGACAGGGGACCAACTTCATCCCGGTCGGCATCAATGGCAGTATAGGTGTTGACCAATTCCGTAAATAGAGACTTGATGTTGTGAACCGCCGCGGCAATGCTGCCGGAGGGTTTGAGATTGGCCATGAGCCGCGATATTGCTTTTAACATGAGGGGATAGATCTTTTCGGTAGGCTAGATGCTAGTTACGGGCACGTAGGATTCAGTCGAGGATACGACAACGTCATTTCCCACACATTTGCCCAGTCTCGCGTTACACAATTGCGGGGAATTTCTCAGTTGCCGCAATTGTCTTGTATGTCGACGGCTAATCTTGCTATCACGGGTCTCCGAATTCATGTTCGACTACGAAAAACCGGCCATCAGGAGACGACACCAGGAGCGTCACGAAAACGCAAATTAAAGACCTTAACCCCTACCTAATACTCTCCTTTGGGACTTCATCTCGATGTCAGGCCTTGAAATTGTCGGGGTGGTACTTGGGGCATTTCCGCTCCTTATTGAAGCCTTCGAGAAATACGAAGAGGTCAGTCGACGCTATGGATTCTGGAGGCGGATTCGGCCAGAGTACCGCAAGTGTACTCACGACCTCAAATACCACAGCGACGTCTTTAGGATGAACCTAAGGCAACTGCTCCTCCCGCAGCTCGTTGATGATGATATAATCGAAAAAATGATTTCCGATCCCGGTGGACTAGAGTGGAAAGTGCCCGAAATGGCGGATATGCTCCGTGCGAGGCTCCAGAAATCCCACAGCATGTATCTCGAAATAATGAACCGGTTCCAAGAAACCATGGATGATTTGAGAGAAGAATTAGCAGTGGAATCTGCCACAGTCCAACGCAAGATGGACGGTACGGTATGCTCGCTCTGTCCCGGCTTGGGTTTGAAATCGATTCAGCTCACACCTAGAAGGATCCGCAACCAGAACCACGAAATTCTCAAGTATTGTTGATGGAGAGAATTAATAATTCCTTCAGCAAGTCGAACAGAGACTATCAGACGTACCGGCTCAAATTCAGCAACGGCGAGGGCACACGAAGACGTCTCCTAGACGATCTCAAAGAACAGAACGAGCGACTTGAAAAGTTGCTTCTGAACAGCGATAAAGAGGCTCAGATCATATCTCAAAAATCCTCACAAACGATATCGCTGGCCTATGAGAACTCGCTTTGCGGATTCTGGAGAAAAGCGACGGCCTTGTTCCGCGTGCTCTGCGGGAGTATGTCTTGCAGCTGCATGAGTACCCATCGAGCCTCAATTCTCTTACAACATCCCAGACCGGAGCAAGTCACCAAATCAGACGTTCATGTCCTCTTGATGACCCAGAAGCAGCAGAACTGGGGGTGCTACAAGGCCCGAATCGAGCTAAACCGGGAACCTGTCATTGAACCTGAAATCTCAATACCACCTTCAAATGGGAGGCAAAGTGCTAGCCGAAGGACAAAATCTCCAGTGTATCAGCACCCGGAGGGCAATAAATCACTTAGACCTGCATTGAAGATTCGCCTTCCCAGCGAACCTTGTAAGTCAGCAAAGAAAACATCTTTCATCCACACTACCACCAGCATCTCGTTTGATAACATTGCGATGCTTCCGAGTAAGCCGATCACGGACCTTTGCAAGTACCTGCAAGAGCACGAACATGATACCGGCTATCTTGCAGACGATGATTGTCGGTATCCAGTTTATCGAGGCGCGTCCTTGACCGTTCCCAGCAGTTACGTCGTGACGTTGCACCAGGTAATCCACTGTCAAGGGGAATCGTTGATCATGCCTCTCAGTCGCCGCCAACGTTATGCCCTGGCGTTAACATTGGCCTCGTCCTTTGTGCAGCTCATCGAGTCTCCATGGTTTGCCTCACATTGGTCTGAAGATAATGTAGTTTTCTTGAGCGATACAGATCAAACCTGTCGGCCGCAAATTGAGCAGCCGCATGTCTGCCAGAGGCTGGAGTAGCCGAAGCCAGAGCTTTCTAGCTCTCCTTTGTTGGATGGGCTGGGCCCGCAGAGACAAGATTCATTAAGCAGATTAGCTATTGCGTTACTCGAACTTTGCTTTGGATCTACACTTGACTCACAGCCATACCGACGGATGTTGCCAGATGGGCAGACGCAAATGGAAAAGACAGCCTTCAACATAGCGGCTGCATTGGAATGGTTGAAGGACGTCAATGAGGAAGCGGGTCAAGATTATGCGAAGGCCATATCTTGGTGTCTCGTGGATAGCCGAACGCTACCCGGTGGTGCTTCGTCCTGGAGGCACGAGATGGTTCAATGTGTAATTCGACCTCTGGACGCCTGCCATAGGTATCTGACCGGGAATTACTAGGCTTTAGTCGAAAGATTGATGCCATATACCCATCTATTCTGATAGCCCGACACCATCCTATCGACCAATAGACTTGAGGTCAGCAACCGGCCTAAACTTGGTCACACACGGTATGGAATCTGCTCGCGGTTTTATGCGAGAGAACATCTCATGAAATTTACCCGCTACGCCCGGAGAATAGTAGGTTTTATGGACGGGAACGTTGTTGTATTGGAGATGGAGGTCTGAGACCCTTGGTTGCTAGTTAAACATGGTGGGAACTGGGCTATGCCTTCCCTCAACCTTGAACGCACCTGGGGTTTATAAATTGCAAAACAGCTGCAGAGTATTGACAATGGGCAGGTTTTTAGAACTCCCATCGGGTTCATTCTGTATTTAGCCTACGTCTGTATTTTGAGTGTCAACGGAAGGTATACGAAGCCTCTTTTTCAACTTACAGCTCACACCTACTGCACTGATAATGTACGAAGGATAGTGGATGAAAATAGAAACCGAAGGATAAGCTGCAAAAACCATCCAAGGCTATTCCTAAGGCATGATCTTTAACACGCTTCTATGAGTTAATTATATGCATAATACATAGTTACTTATTTACTGAAGCATTGCATCGAGACTTTCTCCTAGAACAGTCTCGATCCCCACAATCCAGCGATTCGTCTCTCTCTCGACATCCTCATCATCGTCTTCCTGTAGTTCACTAATATAAGGTAACATTTCCGGCAACATAGAGAGCCATTCCTCTCCCAACTTGTCTGTCAGCGCTTGCTGACATTTTACCACGGCGAGGCGCACTGGTGCGAGCTCGGAACGCAAGTTCCTCAGAAGAGAGGTGTTCAGCTCTTTCTGGTGCTCTTGGGAGTCTGCTGTTGCCGCCAATTCAACGATGGCAGGGATTAGATCTTTCGTTAAGTCGACCGACGGTGCGTGCGTGAACTGTGATATGAGGACAGGTGCGACAGCGCTAAAATGGACTGGTGCTTGCCAGAATTCGTCCTGGTCATGTTCGAAGCATTGTGCTAGAACTTGTAGGACTCTCCTCCAGAGCTCACGTTCCTCTGCGTTCGTGGGGTTTGCCGTTTTGAGCACACTGACGGCACTTTCAACAACGTAAGTTGCATAGCTTGTTACTATGGATTTGAGGTTGCTGAAGAAAGCGAGCAGGAAATTGTATACGCTGAGAAGTCGAAGGTTTCTTCCAGCGGCTTCCCTTTTTGGCGCTGCCGTGGACCACTCCATTAACTGAGAGAATATGGGCCGGAAGGCAGCATCATTTAGCTTGTAAACCATTCTGAGTGCGACATTATTGACGGTTTCCTCGACTTGGCCAATATGTCTTATAAAATCGCTCTCGACATCACTGTTCGAGTGAAGTAGTCTGCGAAGGTCAAGTGCATTGAGGAGAATGGACGACAATATGGTGACGTTCTTGGATATGTCAGTCTTCGTGTGCTTGTCGATAGCGATTCCCAAGACGTTGAGATATTCACGCATGGCCTGAAACTTTGTCAGCTCGTGGCTCCCGTAGTGATTCTGTAACTTGCTTACCATGTGGCCAGCGCCTGCGTAAGTACTTAGACTCTTTTCAAGAGCCGCAAACATTGTCTTCGCCTCAACTTGTTTGGCAATGAACTGGAGACATTGTAGACGAGCGTCGTTGGAATCGTTTCTCAACTTTGAGCTGGCTGAGGCGCTAGAAACAGAAAGTATCTGCTCTAGATACGAGCCTGACAACATGTACGGTAGGTGTTGCGCAAGCGCTGTAATGAAGGCATAGCCTGCATTGTGTAGCTCTGGAAGTCTGGTGCTGTTGAAGCTCTCAGTTATGTAGGAGAGAGCCTTGGGAATTGCAGATGGCAGTATAGGAACTACACCATCTTGAAGAACGTCTACCAACGAAGCTAAGCACAAGAGGGCCATGATGCGAAGTTGCAAGTCGTCTTGGCCAAGGCATTGTTCCCCAGCAATGGTGGAAGCAGCAGCAACCACCGCTTCAGGGTCTTTCTTCCCGTATTTCTCCGAAATCTTGTCAACGCAGCCGACAGCGATATGTTTATATGCGACATCATCTGACACTCTGATAATTGCTGTGAGTTGCGGGAGGAAAGCGAGCAATGCAGCCCGAGAATTGCTATCCGCTTGGCTTTCTTGATCGATCCTCACTTCAACAGCTTTGAGGACCTTTCGGCGCAGGATGGCGTCTGGCCGGTCCAGGAGTGTTTCAACAGCCTTGATGAACTCCCCGATTGAGAGAAGATTCAAGAGTTTAGAGAGCGCATCGCCACAGCAATTGTACAAAGATTTGCGCTGCTTGAGTGAATCTGCTAGAAGCAACAAATCTTCCAACAGCGTGGAGTATAGCTCGCGAATCTTAGACGCTTCCATGTCATCTCGCTCAGCTAACCTGCTAATCTGCGTAGTTAATTTCCTGCTAGAGAGCAGGTGCGGGAGCAATGTGAGCTCGCTGAGACCTATTTTCTCAGGATCCCTTTCGCTTTGGTCGCTTGTACCAAGAAGTACGGCGGAGATAGTCGGCCTAGGCTGGAAAATATCTCCAATCAAATTAAGCAACTTTATGAGAGTGTGTAATTGGATCTCAACGGTGAAATAATTGAAGACTTCAGTGGCAAACGATAGGACTTGATCAGCAGGACCGTACATATTTGTGAGCATGCCGAGAAGTGCGAAGAGGAACTCCTTAGCATCAAGAGTCTCCACAAGAGACACAAATAAGCCGAGCCGTCGGTGAGATGGTATGTGTTCATACGCAGTAACAAAGCTGAGGAGGAGTTCTGACGAACCAGCCAGAGGGCTGACCTTGCCTTTGCGTAGTGACTGGATTAATGGAGGCACGACCTCCTTGATAGTTTGATTAATGACATGAGCAGAATAGTCGTCACTCTGTCGAAGAACTGAATTGCCCATTTGCGTGAAAATCGGCATCACACTATTCAGGACTAGATCAGGAGCTACTTTAGCCAAGCTTGCAACAAGGAGCAGTGCAGTACTTTGAACAGCTGGACTCGAAGATTTCTGGATGCAGTTAACAAGTAGGTCACCATGTCCACCAGTGCTGTCGATAGTGAGCTCTGAGTTGTCTTTGTACGCAGGAACCATGGCAAGTAAACTTCGAAGTACGAGGCTTTGAAGATACCCAAGCTCTGATCCCACCAACACTCTGAAATGCTGCAGCTCCGACAGAGTGTTGAAAAGTGCATTAAGTAGCTCAGGATGCTTTTCGGGCTCAGATCCCTCTACTAACTGTAGTACGAAGGTGACTTGCTTCAACGTTGCACTGATTTCTGGTGTCGCCTGTGTGCCTAAACCTCGGTGGGCTTCCGAGGAGCTGGTCCTCCTTCGTTTGCCTGGCGGTGGCTCATCTGCCATCTTTGTGGTCGGCTCCAGGGTTTCCAAAAAGTATAACAAGATATCAGTCGTAAGCTCGACATTCCGTAAAAGATCGGCGGCTTCTGTAGAGGCCAGACTGCGGTCGTCTGACCAATCTTTCTGTGTTAACTGCAGCATTCTTTGGGCCACAAGGTGCTTCGTCTCTGTCTTCATGTTTGGCCACAAACCTCGAACGCTGAGGAAGACAGCGTGCAGGAAGTTGGGTCTTAGGAGAAGATCTTTAGTCTGAACCACCTCAAGGATGAACTCTATACCCTCTTTGTCGTTTGGTAAGAGTACTTCCAGACTGCTTCGATCTACTGCAGACTCCTCAATCCTCTCTAGGGAGCTGAGCCGACTAGCCTTATCAGCTGACAATGTGGTCCATTGTTTTAGTAATGGGAGGAGGAGTTGAGTGCGAGATGTCCCCGAGATACTCTTTACTTGCTTTAGACATGCGCCCAGGCGGAGCTTTATGGCTAAGAGAGGAGTATGGACGGCATGGAGGGCGAGGAATGCTAGAATAGAGCGGCGTGTACCGTGGGATAAATGATTTTTCTTGTCGCTCTCGGCGCCTTCAACAGTATTCTTCGAACCGCTGTTTAGTACACTATTCGTGATTTCAACGATATAGTCCGCATTTAAAACGCATTCTTCTAATGAAGGAAGGAGAATTGTGCGAAAGAACTTTTCGCAAGTATCGAAGGACATCCACTCAAGCGCTTGTGTCTTATCGTACAAAGTCTCCTGACCCCATTTATGCGTCGAAGCCGATGCGTCAACATAGACGCTCCCTAGTACTGCAACGAGGTCTGCAGCAGCTTTTCGGACCTTTCTAGACGGGTCATTCAAAGCTGCTATACCATATGGAAAGATAGCTTGATAATCGACGCCACTAAAATCACTCTCCTTTAAGCGGTTCTTCGCCATATCAAGAGCGCCAACTCTAGCTAAAGTTGGGTATGGCCCACACCATATTCTCATGAGAAACGAGAAGTAGAAAGGCTCCTTGTCAGCATGTTCGCGGCGGAGGGGTGGTATCTCGTCAAAGATAGCAATATTGCCTGGTCTGGCTAGTGCCGACAAGTAAACGGAGCAAAGGTCGCCAAAAATATCCAAGGATTTAGATCTAAGGCATGATCCTACTGCCTGCGTCTGAATCTTGCTGACTCGTTCAACTGCCGCCTCAAAACTCTCAGCTTGGGTTTCCGTTCCAGTATTTTCGGACATTTCGATATCTGTACTTGGTTGAGCGGGAAGTAGTAGTTTTGGCCGTATTTGTATGTCCAGTCTCATCTCCAGCTCATCCAGATCGACCTGTGTATCATTTATAGCATGGATAAAGATGTCGCGAACATCTGACTCCACTTGAGAAAGACGAATGATTGTGGACGCCAAATCCTTTCGGATCTCGCCGTTTTCGTCAACTTGATCATCGACTTTATAAGCGGCTAATAAGAGAGACTTGAATATGACTCCGGCCTGTTGATGGCTTAGAACGGATGCGAGGAGAAGCGGCTCAATTAGGGGAAGACCTCTTGAGTCGCCCTTCTTGTATATCCGATCTATTAGTGCAAGGCACAGACCATTTGCCAATTTCCCCAGATCATGCTCCTTGCCAATATCAGTGAGCAGCCCAGGCAGATTCTGAACTTTCAGCAAGGCTCGTGTGACTTTTCCGGACATCTGTTTTGCGGATCGGTACTGAGCAAGCACTGAGAGACATATTAAGCCGGGACGCAGACTCTCCGTGGTCCATCCAGCTACCAGCTGCTCCATCAGCGCACTGATGGTGCCATCCTCCAGATCACCCTTTGCGACATATACGGTGATCACCATGTAACAGGCGATCTGCAGGCCGGGTACTTGAGACATAACGAGCGCATCCCTAATAGTAGGCCCTATTAACTGGAACAGACTTTGATCGTTGTTTTTTTGTATAGCGGCGCGGCCAGACCGCATCCTATCCAGCATACCATTGACGGCCTCGGTCATTATGCCAGCCCAAAAGGATATCAATGCGGGATAGTGCTGATTCGCGCGGCACGTATCGAGAGTATAGGTAGACAAGGTGGTGAGGAAGTCGGCATGATGTATAGCTCGGTGGACCAAGACTGCTCGTGGAGGGGATGTCAAAGACTTGACGTAGGGATCCAGAAATCTATAAACTTGTGGGAGATCTTTGGGTAGTATTGACAGCAACGTGACAAAGGCTGGAATGGTGTGGTATGGTAAGAATGTTGACAAGACGGTAGATGTATTGTACTCATGAATTCTGAATAAGATTTAGCGAAGGGCTCGAAGCAGATACCTGTGTCCCCTGGGCTTACCTGAACCTCCTGATAAGCCATTCTATTGCCTTGATGGTCGGCATGAGACGTAGACGTGCTCCAGCGAGGCGAAGAAACGAGTTGACTCTCTTGTCAAGCTCTGCGTTCTCAGCAGCAGTCATCTGAACGCGGTCTTCATCCTGGCTCTGTTCGCTGAATATCGTGGTGCCAAAGGGAACGAACCGGGGGTCCAGCTGGCAGAGCTCGTCGAACCCCTCGCGACATATGCCGTATAGTGTCTGAAAGGTCTGCACGGCGGCAACTCGAGGCTCAAAGATCAGCGACTTGGAGTGGGCAGCCTTCTGAGCCTTGACATCGAGAGTGGTCTTCGAATTCGCGGCGATCTGCGCCAATTGCGCAGCCAACGCCGTCGCCATTATGATTTAGTCTCGATAGGAAACCAACATCTGCATTTGCCACACGGCGCGTTGACTGAATGCGCTTTTGCTGCCGCCTTGCCGGTTAGACTGACTGTTGTGAAGATAGCCCAGCGTCTTTTCACTAGACCAGTCTCAACTTCAAGCAACTTTTTTCCCACGTTAGGAATTATCGATAAGAAATAAAGATATCGAAGCGCCCGCCGTATCATTATCACTACCTAAACGCTTATCCTGCCTGCTAAGCATGTATACTAGACTACACTAGCGGGCGCAGGGGAATGCCCCGCCATCTTAGCATCCAGTACCTACCGAAAGTGGCCGAACTTGCTCCCTAACCCAGTCTGGATTTTGAATCTCTTTCTCCGCGCACATCTACAAGTACCTCATACAGTACATGAGACCACACCCCGCTAGATACGGGTCAAATTTCTGGCTATAAGCGAGAATAAACACGTTTCATTAGCCAGTATATCATGCTGTCTCTTCTTTAACAATGTGTTAAGTGCTAGCCAGGTAGTTGACTCACTTCTTGCCCTATGAATACACCTATACTTGAAGTATAAGACCGGCATATAAAACACGATACTAGGTATACATTCGTATATCCACCTTGTTCTGTGAATTCTCCTACTCCCAAGCAGCAGTTTCATGCCAAACACATATAGAAATGGCTGTCAGTATTCACCTGAGATGTATTCTGTGTTCTGCTGGCTTTCGGTTGCTGACCCTTCCTAGAAACCGTATAACCAAATTGTGCTGTTCGGCGACTCGCTCTTCCAGGGCTGTAGCAACGTACAGGATGGATTCTCATTTCATGGCGCCCTCCAGCACCGTAAGTGACAGGCAGGCGCCATGATGCCTCCTCGAGTACCTCTCGAGATTGACTCATAGTTGACCTCGGCTGTGCAGTTTGCGTGCGAGGCCTGGACGTCATCAACAGGGGTTTCTCAGGCTACAACACCAAGAATGCCTTAGAATTACTTCCCCAGATATTCCTCCCGCCCTCCCCTAGTAACCCACGTATCGAATATTTGGTATGTCACAGTATCTACTTCGCCATCTTTTCAACCTTGTCTTCAGTATAGAAGAGTTACTAATTCCTTGCTACCACAGCTCATCCTCCTCGGCGCAAATGATGCATGCTTACCCATCCCCACCAGTTCTCAAGGAGTACCTATTGAACAGTACAAAGAGAACTTGATTCAGAGTAGGTATACAGAAATGGAATTTCTTGCTTTTCATCTATAGTAACCCTAGATATGGCTGTTCACAGATGATATATGACTTCTAGATACTAATTCGACTACAGTTGTCAATCACGAGCATATCAAGGCACATAATCCCAAGATTCTGCTCGTAACCCCCCCGCCGCTTGATGAAATACGAAGCTATGCTACCGATCTTGAAAATGGTCACAAACAGCGCGTCCGGAAGGCTGCCGTCAGCGCTCAATACTCCGAGACAGTTCGCCAAGTCGCTGCAGAGCTGCCAGGCGTTGTACTGATTGACCTTCAGAAGGCTATTATGGAGACGGCAATCTCCATGACACCTGATTATGATCCATCTGGTCCTCCACTGGGCTACCCAGAGGGAAATAAGCGTGGCGCTTTAGAGCAGCTCCTCCCAGATGGATTGCATATGAGCGGCGAGTCATACAAG
Organism: Xylaria curta; assembly: GCA_022495235.1. Lineage (NCBI taxonomy): Eukaryota > Fungi > Ascomycota > Sordariomycetes > Xylariales > Xylariaceae > Xylaria > Xylaria curta. Next base: position 671,289 of record MU375902.1, on the reverse strand, counting down.
GTCTTCTTTAACATTGTCAAACCGCACATCCAGCTCCCGGACGACTATTATGTCTACCCAGACTGGCGAATTAGTGAGTACACTTTCTACTACGAACGCTTTAACAGCCCGTCGGCTGACGACTGTTTATCTATAGTGAACCCGGGAAATATCTAGGCAACAATAAGCCCGGTTGTCATATGAGATAGCCCGTAAGGAGCTGTTTCGTATTTCTGCCCTCTACGTTTGAAGTTTGGTTTGTGTGGAAAGCCATAGATGTATACAGCAAATGAGGCTTATGAGGAAACATGGATTCCCGGCGCTAGATCATGCTTGGGAGCGTTCCCTCACCAACGTTGAAAGTAACTACATGAGTAACTACATATGCAAGGGAAGAGAACTATCAACCGGCCCCGGTGGTTTGTTGGCATCCACAGCGGTGTTCACTGTGACAGCGCGAGAGGAGTGTGTTTAATAATTGCTCTTAGGTATATTCGACCTTTCGGTACTTAGATCTATGTACTATGCGCACAAAGTATACCTTACCCCTCCACAACTAACCTTACCTTACCAAGTCTTCTTTGGCGTGTAATCTAAGCTAAGTAGGGACTAGTCAGACAGAGCGGGATTGCCCCTACTTGTGTTGCCTCTTGACAATGGCTAGGGGGAGTGTGTATATGCATGCCTGCCACACGCCTAATTACCTTAAAGTCGGTACTGTACCTGCGGACGGACTTGACAAGCCAATGAACGGCGCTGTAAATATACTAAGTAGGTACGTATTGAGGTTCTGCTGGAACCTCTGCCAGATTGATCTTACTGTAACTAATCTGTACCTAAGTATGTAACATGCTTCGTTAAGTGCAGAGTACCGTACCTTACCGTTAGTTTAGTCTGTCTGTCTCTCAAGTCGTCACCAGCGTCACCAGCGTCACCCACCACCACCATTGTCATATCATCTCGATCCCAGCTGCTCGGTTTGCAACCCCCGATCAGTTTTGAGAATTCAATCCACATCAAATCAAATCTCCCTGTCTCGGACCTTGTCTTGTCCCCTACGAAGAAAAGGCAATCAAGCCGCCTTGTTGTGCCTTGCGCTAATCACTAATCAGCTCCCACCGTCCGTTCACGTTGACCCGTCGACTGCTCCCTCCCTTTGCCTCCCTGTCTTCCAATCCCACTACCGACGTGCATCTCTTATTTATTACATATTCCATTCCTCTCTACCTGCCACTACCGATTCTGCCTCACCTCGCCTCTCTCTGCCGCCACCGCAACAATCGCCCGTACTGCAAAGTCAAATCAATCTATTACGTTTTCAACTCGATTCGCCAGCGGCTCGGTTCTTGTTTGGTAGTTTCTGGTTGTTGCATATTTGCAACTACACCTGGTGCTGTATCAAAGAACTCAAAAACACTCAAAAAGGCAAGGGAGCCTGTCTCCTCGCATGATACCCGCTACTCTACGATATCATTGATCCTACGATAATACATACACTCGAAACACTGGTCCCTATCCCTGCCCGCGTCGAAGGCTCTTGCGTCGAACCTCATTTAACTACGACTCTATATACGCTCTCAACGTTTGGTGGCACGGAGGACGGTCTTGTTGTCTGCGTTGGCGAAGCGACCACTGGGTCCTCTGCGATGAGGAGGTGGTGGTGGACCTCATCGATTGGAAACTCAGGTTCAAGGCCGTAGTATTTGTTCTGAGACTACGCATAACGTCTAAACATACCTGCTGCCTGCCACCGAGTGTTCCTTGCACTGCTTGTCCTATGCTATGAGCTGTTGTTCCAAGCTCTTCGAGTCCTAACTTCCACGAGTTCGTCGCCGTCCAGAATCAACCAAGTTCCTGCAGAGGCCCACGTCCTCTCACTATACTCCATACCTACCTGTACAATCTCGCCCACATTGATCCTCAATTTAAAGGCATTGCCAGCTTGGGATGGATCCTCGGTTTCCGGCCACTCGCGACGAACTTTACAATGTCCAGATGGACGTCAAGCAAATACAGGTTGTGCAGAATAGCCACGCAGAAAGACTCTCCCGTCTAGAGAAGAGGCAGGCTGATGATGCTGCCATCAAGTCAGCCTGGAATTCCCCTTTCCCCAGTGCTCTAAGTGGCACTCCGCAACATGGTAAGCTATCATTGACACAATATTCAACGCAAGCAATTCTCTAATACACCTCTTTGTCTCCAGGTCCGATACAGATGCCATCAAGCGAGGTCTTCGATGACTTTGAAGAGCAAGGCCAGAGTCTTCTAGGTAGTCTCCACCTGGACGCCGAAGATGAACCCACCAGACGAGGTGCAGCATCCAGAGCCAATAGTGTGCGTTTCGACGAAAGTGCCTTGCAGGGTTCCAGCTGGGGGCATAATGGCCGTCAATCGGGGGATTTTGGTCCCATTCGACCGGGGAGCGGACTAGGTACTCATGGAATGATGGAGCGTTCAATGTCGCATAAGTCGGACGGCAGACATAGCTCAGCCGGACACTCGGTGCATTCAACTCATTCCCATCACTCGGTCGCTTCCGGGCGAGGAAGTAGTTTGGGTTTGGACACTACTTTTACGCCCGGCGGCCAGGAAGACGACTCACCAATGGGCATTCCGGAGCCGCCACCAGGCTTCTTCATATTAGGCTCGGTTCCATCCATTGTTAGATGCTGGCTTACACCCAATTTTTCCCATGACACCCTCCTGTACGCGGATATCTGTACTGGATCGCAGAAGTCTATGATAGAGTTCTCGTTGATTAAGGACTTGGACTTGGTAGATGACATCCACCGAGATCTGGACGGGGTTCACCGCATTCGGCTGCATGTGTATCTCACAGAAGCAACGGTATCCCATTCAAACTCGCGAGGTCATAGCCCTGCACCTCATATGCCGAGTCTGGGGTGTACTTTTGAAGTAGCAGGTATGGATCAACCCGACATTGCTGATGCAAGAAAAGCTATTCGCATTTTCGTGGGCAGCGAGACCCTGAGGGAACATTCGGCAGATGTTCTTTTCTCACAGAATCGAATGACGCTTTATAGCAGTAGCCGCGAAAAGTTATCAGTGCCATTCGTACGCCCTGAAGATCATGGCGCTTTTAAGAACATTCGCACTATGGCTGTATTCGCCGAGAAGCCCAAATTGAATGCCACAGCTCGTCCATTTGTTCTCGGCGAGTCCAAAAAGCTGACGGCCGTTAATGTAGCCTCTGAATTGGAACAAGCCAAAGCAGTCCAGGATGAAACTGATTCCCATGAAATTAATACACCTGTATCAGAGCAGGCTAGTCAACAACCCGGGACTGCAGATGTCAGTACGGTATCCGAGAGCGGTGGCGAGAGCGAGAGGCTATCAAAGGAAAACAGCGTGGCTGAGCATCGGGCTATTAAAGATAAAGATAAACAACTCCCGGCGCGAGATGCCTCGAGTGATGGCACTCGTCGCGCATCAGCAGGCGGTATCTGGAACTCGTGGCGCCAAGGAACAGCGACCAACGGCGGCGACCAAAAAGACAACGCGCCTTTGAGTGGATATCAACCTGCGGGACGAGGGCGTAGCATGAAGATTCTGAAGCCGACAAAATCAACGATGTCGTCTTCAGCCCGGACGGGCTCGGCTTACGAGCCGGCGCCACTGCTCAGGAGCAGCGGGGAGCTACGACGCAAGAGTCAAACAGTAATTGAGGGAAGTGCTGGTAATTCGATCCGATGGGAGTCGAAAAGAACGTCAATTGGCGGGGCGGAGACCAATGCCGCTTCAATGAACCGTGAGGTTCGAAGTGTTTCTAGCACTCCTCGAACATCGACTAATCCTGTTGGCGGAGCATCAGCATTCTCGTGGATGACGCCATCAAGTAATCCAAGGCCCCCGACGACAGCAGCCGAGTGACTTGTTACTTCACCTGGGAGGAGAAGAAGATTGATTGATTGTAGCTTTGGACCAATGCTCTTCAGTCACTATTACAGCGTTTTGATAGCTTCTCCTAGCTAGCAGCATTTATATAATATGGAAAATCCAATAAAAGGCATTCATTCGCATGCCAGGTTCTATCAAATTTCTTGTGGGTGCAAAGCGCAGTGAGTGTTGCATGCATATGCACACATCCTCATTTCTCCCTCGCTTTCTCAGTATCGTGAAAAGAAGAGAGGATGATGTAACCACCGAATGACGCTAGATAAGATAGAGTACTAAGATGGATGGATAGCTTTGCTGCTTCCACAACAATTAAAGATCGTATGCAGAAGCGCTGAATACCAAGATGAAGCAAGACGACATCGACTATTCGCTGTACCTGGTGACGGACTCGACCCCCGCCATCCTCGGTAACAAGGACATCTGCGAGGTTGTCGAAGCGGCGCTGCGGGGCGGCGTCACCTGCGTTCAGTACAGGGATAAGACAAGCGACACGGGCTTGTTAGTCCAGACGGCCCGCAAGCTGCATGCGATCACGCAGAAGTACAACATTCCGCTGCTCATCAACGATCGCGTCGACGTCGCTCTCGCCGTGGGTTGTGAAGGGGTGCATATCGGACAAGATGATCTAGGTACGTACGTGCGCAATGCGGTAATTCCCGCTTTCGAGCGCGGGCATGGCCTGTCATTGGAGGAGGCGTGAGCGCGCGGAGCTAATGCACATCGTTACACCGCGAATAGACATCGAGTCGGCGAGGAAGCTCCTCGGCCACGACAAGATCATTGGCGTCACGGTCAGCAATGCCGCTGAGACGGCCGCTGCGTGTGAAGGCGGGGCGGATTACTTAGGCATTGGGACCGTCTTTGCTACAGCGACGTAAGTCGATCAAAAATCTTTTTCTCGTGGATGAATTACGTGGAACTGACCTCGAGCGCGATAACGCAGCAAGGAGAACACAAAGAGTATCATCGGCGTAGATGGCCTCCAGCAGATATTGCTACAACTCGCACAGGCGAACTCGACCGTCAGGACGGTGTGCATTGGCGGCATCAATGCGTCTAACACCTCGCGCGTCGTGTGGCAGAGCAGGGTTCCCGGCAAGGGGCTCGATGGCGTCGCCGTCGTGAGCGCCATCATGGCCGCCGCAGACCCGGAGGCGTCGGCGCGGGAGCTGAGCCAACTCGTCAAGGCGCCGCCTGCCTTTGCCAAGGGTGTCGTGACAGAAGGTCTGCAAGGTCGCTCCCCTGAAGAGCTAGTTAAGCTGGCTCCCCAGGTCATCCAGGCTGTCGCGCAAAGAAAACCGCTCTCGCATAACATGACCAACCTCGTTGTGCAGAATTTCGCTGCCAACGTCGCTTTGTGTGTCGGTGCCAGTCCGATCATGGCGAACTATGGCGAAGAGGCCAAAGACCTCTCGCAACTGGGTGGTGCACTTGTCATTAACATGGGAACTGTCACGCCGGAGGGATTAGACAACTACTTGAAGGCGCTCAAGGCTTATAACGCGGCTGGAAGACCTGTGGTTTTCGATCCAGTTGGGTAAGTCCCAGCATCATCTGTCCTGATCCCATGATTGACTGACATGAAAACCGCGATAGTGCTGGAGCTACGGCTGTTAGAAGAGCCGCTACGAAGAAAATCCTCGGAGGCGGCTACATCGACGTGATAAAAGGCAATCGCTCCGAGATCCTCTCTTGTCTGCCAGGCGGCTCAGTAGTGCAGCAACGCGGCGTGGACAGCGCGGAAGGCGACGTCGATATCGCCGAGCTCGCACCAGCCCTCAAAGAACTCGCCACGCTCCGGAAGAACATCGTGGTCATGACGGGAAAGACAGACTACGTTACGGATGGCGGCCACGTCTACAAGATAGAGAATGGACATGAGTACCTGGGCATGGTCACGGGTACGGGCTGTTGCCTCGGGACAACGATATCTGCTATGATCGCGGCGTGGCCTGAAGATAAGCTCTCTGCGACCATTGCTGGCCTGTTGCACTATAACATTGCCGCTGAGCTAGCGGCTGAGAGAGAAGATGTTAAAGGGCCAGGTAGTTTCGTACCAGCGTTTCTAGATGAGCTCTACAAGGTTCGGGCTGCTACAAGTAAGGGGGATCTTGGATGGCTCACGGGAGCCAAAGTTGGCAGACTTTAAGCAGATACCTAGGTATCTACCAACCCAATATTACCCTAGATAGAGACTATAGTTGCTGATCTGATTTTGGTGAATTCCTTTCTAACCCTTTATAGACCCTAGGAACTGGTAACGGCCATCTTATAACTTTTGAAAATCTATAGAGAATCCGATTAGCCTTCACTTTATAATAAAATTCCGAAAATGACAGAGGAATGAACACCTCTTAAAAGTACTTCTATAGGAACTGCTGTAATATGGTGGTATTTAGTATTTACGTGCGGTCGGCCCCGCCCCCGCACCTCAGATCTCTGCATCCATTGTCCCGGTAGCAATAGCGCATCATCCTACCGGCATCACGCTCGGAGCTCGGGATCTATCTGCGTTATTTCGATTAAACGTTTACTGAATTTCCTCTTTTCATTACAAATTATCTACTGAATCAATTAGCGTTATATATAAATCACGCCTCTATGACCTTTATACGCGTCTTGAAATCACGAGCACCAGTCCAAGCCTATCAACACTTGCGAGTCAGAGCTAGCCCTCCCCTCTCCGCGCTTCCCCTCGGCCTGAAGCTATCATCCACCATGGCGGCGCCTTCGAGACGGCTTCGTGAGTTGCAAACTATAGTAAATACATTTGTTTTGTTGCTGTAGTACTAACGCAATCGTGTAGATAACCCCGTTATCTTGTTAGTAAACTTCAGAAAGGCATACTTTACTCATAATTTGATTACACTGCTTGTCCAATGTGATCAGAAATTATGGGTGCTAAGCTGTAGCGTCATCATAAAGCTGACGATATGGATATTCAACAGTGTCTGCGATCTTCAAGACAAATTTCGCAACGCGATATGGCAGTTTGACAAAATGTACGATTTCTCAGATACCCAAACATGCGGACAAACTCAATACAGCACTGAAGAGCACGGAAGAGTTTCAGAGCTTTAGATTCTCTTCAAGCAGCTGGCCCCAATCTCCTAACATGCGGAACATTATTAACTTTATTAACTCCTCGCCAGCCTTCTCACATCCCAGAAGGTGCTCCGCGCAGCACAGATCCTGAAGATCCCCATCGTCGTAACGACACAAAACGCAGGAAAGCTCGGTCCAATCGTACCAGAGCTCCAGCCCCTGATCAAAGACGCGGCCGTGCACTCGGACAAGACATTATTCAGCATGATCACGCCCGAGGTGTCCTCGCACGCGCTCTTCACGTCCCCGACGAAGCGCGAGGTCGTCATTGTGGGGATTGAGAGCCACATCTGCGTGACGCAGACGGCGCTGGACATGCTTGCACAAGGACACAAGGTTTATATCCTTGCCGACGGCGTCAGCAGCTGCAATGAGGAGGAGATCCCTGTGGCCCTTGCCCGGCTGCGTGCTGAGGGGGCTGTTGTGGCGACCTCTGAGAGCTGGATCTACGAGACGATGGGAGATGCCGGTATCGCTGAGTTTAGGGATATCGCGAGGCTTGTTAAGGAGACGAGTGCTGATACTAAGACGGCGCTGTCGGGGCTTTTGAGCAAGATCTAAATCACGTACTGGGGGGTTTGGTAGCTTAGACTTGGTTGGTCCAACGGTTAGAATATAATACTAGGCTTTCCTTATCTCTGGGATAATTCATTGAGACTGAATGGGAAGAGTCGGCATAGCTCACGAGATGTTCACTTATAGGCAACTTTTACTCCAATTGATCATCCACTGGTATTCACAGTAAAAAGACTGGATTGTCATATATCCTAAACCTGCTTGATACTATAACTTGACAATATCAAAACATAGCTTCCCTAATTTCTTACACTGTAGGAGGTGCAGGAGCAGGGATAAGGTAAGTAGTGATAGATCTGGCAGCCACACTACCACTCAGCGTCCCATCCGTCGCAACCGTGACAGTCGTCGCCGCACAATCGTGCGAAGCATCCGTGACCCAGGCAGTAGCCTGCGTGGCCGTCGCAGTGCCACCACTAACCTTGATAGAGACATTACTAGCCGAGCCACCAGTAGAAATGACGACAACAGCAATGCTACCGTCAACGTTCTTGAAGGCCGTGCTCTTGACGCCCAAGCCGCCCGAGGTCGCCACACGAATTGCGCCGGGGCGCACGAAGCGGCTCCAGTTGGCGAAGGCCCACAGACGCTTCGAGACCTCGATGTTGTATGGGGACTGCTGGTCGACCTTGATCATCTTCTCGTTGGTGTTGGGCGACGGCCACTGCACACCTTCCCAGTACAGGTACCCGGACACCTGGGTGGCCGTGACGGCGTTGTAGATGTTGTTGGCCCACGTGTAGCCTTCGCCGGCGCCGCCTCCGCTGTACCATGCCGTCGTCCACCCGCCGTTCAGGTCGCACTGCTCTGAGAGCCAGACGGGCACCTTTGTGTTCATGGGGGAATTGGACCCGCCTGTGTAGGTGTGGGATGTCACCATGGCGAGCATCGACTCTGCGTTTGCTGATTTGATGGAGTTCAGCATGTTCACCTGGTTTCCCCAGCCTTCTGACTCGCAGCACCCGATGCCGACTTGCGAGGTGAGGTTTGCGGCCTGTAAGGTTGCGTACAGGACCTTAATGAAATCGGCTGCTTGTGCGCCGTTAGAGTTCATTCCTGCCTGTTTGATTGTTAGAATTCATCAGATTGAGTCGGGTGGCCAGGGCTCAGTTGGATGCCGTCTACATCGATCCGCCATGCAATGATGCCGCGAAAGGGGCAATAAAATATACGTACTGGACAGGAATTAGCTCGTGTACCACAGTATAACACAGTTCATGATTCATAGTATAAACATACCATAGCCTGGAGAGAACTCGGGTTCGTTCAGGAAACCAATGCTAATACTAGTTAGATTCATGCCGTATACTATGAGATTCGCCTGGAATAGCACGTTATTGCGAGAACTCACCGAGTGACTGGGACACCGGCTTCTCCATAATACTTGACATATTGCACAAGGTAGTCTGCGAACGCTTGTCTCCAATCACCGCTTTGACAATTGGTCCCAGGGACACCGCACAGAGTGCCGCCGTTATTCTCGTTGTTGTTCGTCTTCACTGCACACGATCTGGCGTTAGCAACTAGAGGCGATGTTACCCGTGAAAGAGTATGTACGCATATGAAGCCGAAGATCTCGCCGGTTGAGTCGGAGCCGACATTACTCTTAAAAGGGGCTGAAGCTACCCCTTTTCCGGACTTTTGCCATGGCGAGTTATGAATCAGCTAAGTAAAAAACAGAAGACTCACTATACCCCGGCGCACTCCAAGAATCACCATAAATCTGGCGCACGCCGTACGTGTTATACGCCTCTTGACTGACAAATAATTGGCCACTGTCCTTTCCATCCCAGGAGTACTGAGGAGTCGCTTTGGGGCCTCCGGGGTTCTTCGGCGCAACTAACAGCCTCAAGTATTAGTCATCTGTAGCAATATCTATACGGAGCTCGAGAGCACGCAAAGCAAGCAATAATTGCAGCCCAAAAACCACAATTTCTTATCTCGAACTCGAATAAAATGGGAAGGGGACACTAGGGGTTAACTCACAGGTGTTCATGTGATCGGAGCTCGAGTCCGGGCTGGAACCGATGCCATTACGCACAATCGACAGCCCGGCGCCGGACGTAGTGTTGAAGAGCAGGTCGAGCAGGTACCGCTGCTTCGTCTTATCCGACATGTTCGTGATGAGGTTCGCGCGTTGGAACGCAAACGAGCACTATAGTCAAGTTCTAGCATTAGCCTCGAGCGTGGAGTGTGAAAAGCTCAATTTCATGATTCTGACTAGAGAGACGAAATCCTATATTCTTAAAATCGACTACGGTGATCAAATACGCCGGGGGAATCACTTACCCCGAACCCGTCCATCGTTTGGTAAGTCTTCGTCAGATCAACTGTGATCGTCGACGCCTGGCGAGGCGAGAGATCTAGCCATGACGGCAGCGCAGTAGCGAGCGGCAGCACGCCAGCAAAGGCGAATGTCTTCATCTTCGTTATCGTCGAATAGGCCTGCAATGATAAGTCGAGTAGTATGGGCTATTAACAGTGATAATCCGTCAAGCACAACAAGTGAAGCGCTCTGGAGACCATATATCTGCACCACAAGCTTTAAGCACTTATTAACATGCTATTTAAATCTACCGGCTTTGCCTCCTCCAATAGCTGATTCCCCAACCACATCCTCAGACCCGAATGCCTCTCTAGCTACTCTATGACCCTTCTGGGCCCTGGAGGTTATGCAACATCGTTTACGTTTTGCGGCTGTTAACTTTAAAGTTGCGGTACGAAGTCTCCGAGGCTCTGGGGTGAGGTCAGCAAGCTTAACACATCCGGCCAAGGGCGGGTAAATAGTTGAGATAGTGCCTCTTCGCCAGCATATTTAGCCATGAACAGACTTGGGTGGTTCTAGCCACGAGACAACGTTGTTTGCTTGGTACTGCAACGACCATTGCCGAGGTTAGGGTCTAGTCGAGTGTTGTCCGTGCTGGGCAGTCAGTGAAGGGCTATTTTCGCTACCACCTTGCCGGGTCTTCCCCGGCCGAGTTGAATTAGACTTTTCATGGGAACAAATCTACTGAGGCTAATATGGAAAGAGCGGGGGAGAAGACTTTACAAGAAAACAGTCGCATACTACATCAGGGGACAACATCACATAGGCAAGTGGATAAAATATTGATGGCGAATGAGCATAATCCATCCAGCTGGCGAGATGGTGCTGATTGCATTCATATGTTGTCATATTGACAAATTTATGTACGCACACTGCAGTGCCTTAAATAGACGACGAGGTCTAAGCGTTCAAGTGGGTAATGAAGAAGTAGATAATCGAAACACCAAATATAGCAACGCTATTCAGTTCGCTACGCTCGAAAGAACGTTACTTGGTCAGCTGAGCTCCCCTAGAACTGATGCGTGTTCCTCTTTATGAGAGAACAAGTGATCAGGCGGTTGTACTCGCTGCCTGGGCCGCATTGCGGGATTCACGCTCGAGCAAAGTTTCCATAAAGCCATTGGCAGGCTTGGAAGCCTTAATTTCTTTAGCGACTTGATGATCGATATCGAGTTGTTCGTCGGTCCAGAGAGGTTGTGTGGGTTGAGCATTTGCCTCACCAACACCAATAAAACCACCTTCGGCGGCCCAGTCAGAAGTACGCTTGATGCTCAGCTTTGTCCAGATTTCATCGACAACATCAACCAGCCGGTCGCGGTATTCCTTAGTATGTCCGGGAGTTGGTGTAATGCGAAGGCGTTCCTGGCCGACAGGCACAGTTGGGTAGTTGATTGACTGCACGTAGATTTGATAATCGTTCAGCAGCATGTCTGAAGCCTGCTTGGCAAGCTCGGCATTGCCCACCAGAAGAGGGATGATATGCGACGGATTCGGAATAACTGGGATATTCCTTGCATCCAAGGCCTCCTTGACGGCTCTTGTGTGAAGTTGCTGCAGCCGTCGATCTCCCTTGTAATCCATTTGATACTCAATCGCTGCTCTAGCACCAGCCATGGTAGCTGGCGGCAGAGATGTCGTGAAGATGAAGCCAGGGGCAAGAGACCGAATCATGTCTACAAGTTGCGAACTTCCAGCGATATAGCCACCCACACAGCCATAAGCCTTTCCAAGAGTGCCAGTGATGATATCTACCCTGTCCATGACAGTGCCTTGGGGTCTGCCCTGTTGATGAGCTTCGAAATCGAGATGCTCGGCAACACCAGCACCGTGCGGGCCGTACATGCCGACGGCATGAACTTCATCCAAAAATGTGATCGCACCATACTTTTCGGCAAGGTCGCAGATCTCTTCAATAGGTCCAATAGAACCACACATACTGTAGACGGACTCGAAAGCAATAATCTTTGGCACATGCAGGGGTAACGAGGCTAACTTAGATTCGAGGTCTTCAAGATCATTGTGCTTGAAAACAATCTTCCTTGTACCCGAGTGACGAATGCCTTGAATCATTGACGCATGGTTCAAGCTGTCAGAGAGAATCACGCAATCAGGCATTTTGCTGCCGAGAGTTGCGAGAGTAGCATCGTTAGCAACATAACAGGAGCTGAACACAAGTGCAGCCTCCTTAGCATGTAGCTTAGCAAGAGTTTCCTCTAATTCAATCGCATGTTTGTTGTGTCCGGAAATGTTTCGTGTGCCTCCAGCGCCGGAGCCATACTCATCGAGGGTTTCGTGCATCTCCTTGAGAACTTTAGGGTTTCTGCCCATGCCGAGATAATCGTTCGAGCACCACACAGTAACCCGGTCCTCCTTTTTAGCTCCATGAGCTTGCGGGAACTCTTTGGCAAGGCGGTTGATATTGTTAAAGTACCGGTACGACTTATCCTTATGCTTCTTTTCGAGCTCTGCCCCATAAAAGCCGGCGTAGTCGAACTTAACATTTGGACCGTTTAGAGCCGCGGTAGTTGCAGTAGCCACGTTAGCCTTCCGGCTGGCTGGGGCCGCTGGAGGAAATTGGACTGCGAATGGACGTCAGACTCTATTCTCCCATTGCAAATAGTTGTGTGGGATAGAACATACCACTGTCACGGGCCGCAAACACGGGGGTATCGACAGCACGAGCCTCATTGGGGCGGCTTGTGTGGATCTTGGCCCTGGAGTGGCCGGACAAGGCACGGGCACCCGAGACGGCCGAGGTACGAGCCATTGGCACCGGGGCCTTGCAGCCGACGCGAGCCGACTGGATGGCAAGCGCCTTGCCCATGACGGGGCATCGCTGTCCAAGAAGCTGAAGCTTGGAGATGGTGCCACCGCATTGAGAAGCCTGAGGCCGGGTTGAGGTCGAGAGGGCACGTAGTGTGGCCGGGCTCGCTTTCTTTAGAAAGGGGCACATGGCCTTAGACTGGCGAAGAACCGTATCCATGATGGGTGACTCGGGCTATGTATGCAGGTGTGTGCGTTGCGCGAGAGTTAGACACAGCCAGGCCTACAAAGCCGAAGAAAAAGTTACGAATGCGAAGAACAAAACTGGCAAATATGGACGTAGTCAGAAAGCGATTGAAGGATGCTTTCAACCGAAACTCTCCTTCCCTGACACCAGCTTGTAGACACAGAGCGGCGGTCAGATCTTATATAGTCCGAAAATCAAGCATGTAGTCGGAAAAAGGTAAGACTCGAAGAGGCGAAAGCGAGACCGCATGTATTTTTCGTCTTGACACCCGTCAACCTCTCACCACTGCCACTCTGATCCCCACTAATTCAGGGACTAGGGGACCTAGCCCACTCTCTGCAGCATGCCGTGCCTCGAATTGTCGGTGACTCGCAGTGGGAGCTGCCCCGCCGAGAAAGCCAATTGCCAATAAGATCAGCCGAGTTTGGCCACTTGCGCAGTTCCCCGTAGCGATTATCTCGCCCTTCATTGGCCAGCCCGGGTACCAGCTATGCCTATACCTTACTAACACGCGGAGCGGAGGCGTCAGCCAGTCGGTAAGACACCTTAGCCATTCCGCATCCCCACCGGTTTCTTCAACAGACAATTCTACAACTCAAATCGGCTACTAGGACGAAAAATGACAACGTACTATGTATCTTTGAAGTAATCAGTCAGCCTGAGCTTACATACCATTCATGCAAGGTAACTGTACTTACATAAAAACCATTGTCCGAACTTCGCACTTTTCTCCGGTCCCGCGGAGACAGATCATGATATACGGTAGCTTGAAACATCCGCTATCCTGCAGGCACCTCCGATCACCACTTAAATCGAACAAATTGGAAACTCGGTTCGATCCATGTACAACATACGGAACTTACGGTAGTCCAATGCACACCCCACGTGGGATCTGTTCAGTGCACATTGCACGCAAGAAGGGTCCAATGCTTGGGGTTAGGTGATTATATAACATAGTCTAGACATCTCCCAAGAAGGAATAGGAACGACGGAGGAAATTCGGTATTGCACGAAGGCTTAGCATCGACATTGCGAAGGTAAAACACAGAAGAAAAAAAGCCTCTTGGATCAAACATAAATTCGTATTAGGTAACTAAAGACTGGTTTGTCCATTCAGAGAAACCCCCAATTTATCCGGCCCGCTCATTGTGGTGCCATATCCATGGACAAAACCACCCCCGTCGCTATTGCTGGAATTTCCCCCGACAGCCGGTGCTTACGCCCCACGGGTTGTTCCTTAATCGCGGTTACCGTATCTGTCCGAGCTGGAGCCGTACGAATCGCCGTCATCGCGGCGGCTGGAGCCATAAGAACCAGTGTTGCCCGAGCCGTACGAGTCCGAGTTGCTCGAGCCGTATGAGTCCGCGTCCTTGCGGCTGGAACCGTATGAGTCGCTGTTGCTCGAGCCATAAGAATCGTTGTTGCTTGAACCATATGAGCTGTCATTATTGCGGCGGTTTGAAGAGCTGGTAGAATCGTCATTGTTGCGGCTGGATCCGTAAGAATCATTGTTGCTAGAGCCGTAGGAGTTGTCATTGTCCCGGCGGCTAGACCCATAGGAGTCATTGTTGCTGCTCCCATAAGAGTCGTTATTACTTGACCCATAAGAGTCGCTCTTGTTCGAGCCATAAGAATCATTGTTGCTTGAGCCGTATGAGCTGTCATTGTTGCGGCGGTTTGAAGAGCTTGTAGAATCGTCGTCATTGCGGCTAGAACCGTATGAATTGCTGTTACCAGAACCGTACGAATCATTGTTGCTAGAGCCGTAGGAGTCGTTGTTGCTCGAACCGTATGAGTTCTTGTTGGAGGAACCATATGAGTCGTTGTTGCTGGAGCCATACGAGTTCTTGTTAGAAGAACCGTACGAGTCGTCGTCATTGCGAGACGATCCATATGAGTTATCATCGTCGTTGTTGCGACGGTTGGATGAACCGTAAGAATTGTCGTTGTCCCGGGACGACTTGTTGGAGGAACCATACGAGTCGTTGTTGGAGCCGTAGTTGTCGCTGCTCGAGAAGTCGTTGTCCCGTCGGCTAGAGCCGTAGGAGTCGCTGGAGCCGTAGCTCTGCATATTGTCTGTCAGTCTTGTGTTGTTCCGTCATAGATGTTTTCGGTGATAGGTAGGCTTACGTCGTTGTCGTTGCTGTTGTAAGACATGGTGATGTATTATGTCTATTCAAGATAGTAGATCTTTAGTTGACTAGGTGTATGTTTGTTCAGGAGTTGACCGAGGCAGGACCTGGACAGAGAGGGCAGGCCCTATTATACCCATCAAGCCTCCATACTGGAGACAAGCTCCCTCTCTGAGCAGAGGCCGCCCAATCCCCATACGTGAGAGGGGTAGATCCGGGACGAATCTTGGCTTCGCTAAGGTAAAGGACGTCACCGCTGTAGCTACTGTATGTCGTACATTCAGGGAGGGCGAAATGCCCGGGAAAGCACGTCATGCCTTTGTTCGCGATACCTCGGCCAGGTGTACTGTCTGTCAGGGTGGGTGTTCGTGAGCAAAATGGGTTCACCCACAGCTTGAGCCACATATGATGTAACGGGCTTTCGGACGGAAAGCCTGTTAGTAGCAAATAGTACACGATAAACATGTAGCTAGCTCATCGAGCTACAACAGGCGCGATTCGTCATATCCGATAGTGTGAAAGATGCCGGTTGGCCCCCCATCCAGGAGGACATCATTGATCAATCGCACCATTGCCCTTGATTGCCCCTCTTTAGACTACCCGACAAGTGTGATTGATCTGCAGATGTCCCAATATTTCTTTCAGCTGTGTTCTGAATGTCAGGTTTGTCCGGTCCAAGCTGAGGCCTCATCACTGATAGATCACCATAGGGAATGTGCATTGCGTCAATTCCAACCACGGATCAGCTCCCAGCATGACCCGGAATGGAAACATTCTTGTACGATGAATGCATATTCTGAGGTCGCCTACATATGAGATCTGAATAGCGTTTTCGGGGCTTCCGACAAAGCCACACCGGTGACGGTTAGCGCTTCTCGCGGTGCCAAGGAAATTAGATCTCCCAATTCCCTGTATGCAGTTCCCTGTACGCAGCGCCATGAACTTGATCTGTCGACCACTTTTGTGCTATTGGATGCGGATCAAGATAGCTTCTTCCGCTACTGCATGCCCGAGAACTATACGTCTATAACACAGCACACTACAAGAGCCAATAACGAGACGGCGCTGTGCCATGAGATTCACTAGCAAGTCGTGGGCCCCACGTACGCCAAAAAAAGAAAAAGAGATGATGGCCAAGAAGGCTATCTGGTCTCTAAGGGTTCGGCTTTTCTGAGTTTGGAGGCCTCGTCTAATACAGCTCGTCAAAATCGAAACCCGGAGGCCTTAGAATGCGATTAGTTGGAAATCATGTTATTCTATTCTGCTATTGGTATACCGTATCATAAGTATTTCACGTTTCGACATCCGTCCATGTGTTAATGCGGGGGGGACCATCCGGAGTATGCCCCAGCCATCGCTGAAGGATATCCCTATCGATGCGAATATCGCATACCTAGTCACCAAGGTTCCCTCTCTTTTCCAACGCCATACGTATATGCATCAAGGGATAATGCCAACCGTCACAGTTGCGTCGGTCTCGGCTCAGAATCAGCATGTCCTGATCTATCGGGTATCAATGCAGCCGTTTGCTTCTCATCTAATTCGCCCCTACTCTATCAGAGCGGCAGGTTGAGTCTCGGTCGTCTAAGATCTTCGGGTGACTATAGAGGGACAATGATGCGGGCGTAACAACACCAATATTTCTTATGGTTTGATGCGGTGAGTGTCTTCTTGAGTGAGACTGCTATGCTTCGTCATCATCGAGAAGCATCTCTTCCACTAGCTTTGATAACACCATTACCTGAGTTCACAGGTACGGCAATAGGTTGGTTTCGGGCTTTTTGCGTGAGAGCGATGATTTCCTGTAACATAAGTTCTCTCGTGCTGCGAGTCAATTCGTCAACATCTTCAGATGTTAATCCGGCAGTTGGGATAGGGGCCAAAACTATATTTGCGTTAGCACCTATCGCATCATGCAGTCCTTCACATGCATCTCACCTTTGACTGGAATCTTGCCCCCATTGAAGACCAAACTCTTGATGTGCAGAATGTGAGAGTAGTTTGCTGCCACCACTGGAACTATAGGCACACCAGCTTGGACTGCCAGATGGAATGCTCCTTTCTTGAATGGTAATAGCCCTGGCTCTTTGGCGTAGCTACGGGTGCCTTCGGGAAACATGTAGACACTCTGTTTCCGCCTTTGAATCTCCTCGGCGGCTCCGGCCATAGCATCTCTAGCGTTCTTCGAATTTTGTCTATCGATGAAGACGGTCCCACTCAAGGTCATGAACCAGCCCAGAAATGGTATTTTCTTCAAGTTCTTCTTTGCAGTAACACTGCAATACTTGGGGAACATGCATCCTAACATGAGGACGTCGAGCTCAGTTTGGTGGTTCCCGACGAAAACGGCCGGCCGAATGGTTTCCAGGTATTTATTTGGATCCTCGACCTCGAAGGTAATGCCGGTGGCCAAAGCCATGACATATTTGAAAGCACGAGCGGTGGTCCACTGGGCGATCTGTTCGCGGCCGAGTATTCGCAGGACAATCGACGCGGCAGCGCCATAGCTAGCGCATATTATCAGGGCGATGTAGGAGGCGAGCGCACGGGCAACGAAGGCCGCCTTAGGGACAACAGCAGAAAGCATATAGAAGGCCACAACAAGACCAGTGTAACCCGCGAGAAAGTAGGTTAGATACGAAGTGAACGACATGTTGTTGTTATTGACCCATGGGAAACTCGAGGTGTGTGGCGATTATAGGGGCGGGACGTGGAGTTGAAAGATGACACCTCTTGTTCCGGGGGCCACGAGATGAAGGCGTATCGTGGGGTAGCTACACCGAAGGTTCGCCGTTTGTTGGGATGGGACAAGACTGCTGACGCTTGACTCGTGGAAAGAATGGGTTGTCAACTGTCCCTAACGGGCGCCCCTAATAATATGAAGAGGTGTAGTTGAAATTGCAGCTGATATCCATTGGGTCACAAGACACGAGACAGCACGAAGATTTGGCGCAAGCTTGTCACTCCGGCACATGGCAACCCAAAAATTGGCCGACTTGGTGGGGGAGGGCAAGCCTCGGCAGTGACGAAATAGTTGAAGGTTCGACTGGGCTAATCCCCGTTTTGCACGACCCCGAAATGCCTTGTTGAGCCAATCAGAGCCATACAAGTCAGGGCAATCAGCCGCGCCACGGTCAGCCATTGACCTCCAACTTGTCTTAGACTATAACTTCCAGGGCATCACCTACATTACCTATTAACCATCATACATGTGCTGTCTCACATCACATGTCTCAGATTCAGTACTCAAAATAGGGCATGATTTATAACATGTGCAACTACTATAATCGAAAACCACTTCAACCAATTTTAACTGATGGTTAGGTAACTAATGTAAACCTAGGTACCTATCGAGACGGTGCAGGAAGAAGAATGCAGTAATCTGGCCACTTACGTCCTTCAAATTACTGCAATTCTTTTCCCGCATCGCCTCGCCTAGCTTCTGCAATCCTACCGTGTCACGCGATGCGAAAAGTATTATGCACCCCAATATATCGGGATTCAACTGCGACATATGTAATGTAACCATAGATCACTAAACACGGCAAAGCACAAGCTCACTCGGGCTATGGATGACGGTGACTATTGACCCATTTTCAAATAATTGACACCTTTACAACAAAGAGCTTAGAGTCTCGGGCCTCCTTGCATACCATGTCACAGACCACGGTTGGTGAACAAATGGCCCAAAACCGGCACCAAAACCCAGCTGTAAGGTCCTCAGGATAACTTTGGCTATCGAACAACTCATTGGCGCGATCTCAATCGCCTGCTGCCTTCCGTGCGGCAGCGTCTAATGTCTAGGGTGCCAATGTACTCCAGAAAAACGAGATCACATGCACGGAAAGCAAAAAACGAAGGCAGTTGTTTTCATCAAATTTTGATTATCAGTCCTTCTTATCACCTAGCATTAATGGCTATGATAGCCTCCTTAGAAACAAACCGTCGTCCTCTCATCATGCAGTGGAACAGCAGCTCGCACTTTCGAACTCTCAAGACGGTTCAACGAGCCTTACATCACAAAACCCTGTAAACCAAGTGAAATCACCACCGCCAACATAACAACGCAGCTACGACTGCCACCTCCATCGTTGCCACCCCATGGCACACTGCAGGGCGGCTTCTCGTCCGATCCCGCGCCGGAACTGACAGAGTAAGTAGTGAGAGCACTGCCAGTGAAATTGACGCTGGGCATGTGAGTCAATGCCGTATACCGAGTAATCGACTGCGCGGTGACGTGTGCCGATGACACGACAACTGTTCCTACGGTGCTATTGATGAGTCCGACACTCGAATATGAGCTGTCGCTAACTTGGTGTCGCGTGTGGCTGGCTGATGAGGTCGTCACTGCGGTGGCGGTCGGGTTGCCCGCAGATGTGCTGCCTGTGCCCGCAGTTGATGTCGTGCAGGTAGTATCGACGCTTGCGCTAGTGGCTGCAGCCCCGAGGGTGACTGTAGTAGTTGCAGTATTTGTCTCGGTCAGGATCGAGGCATCCGTGCTGGAGCTGAGACTTTCGACACTGACTGTGACTGTCAAAGTCGGCAGTATACCAACAACCGTGATGGGTGAGTGCGAAACTGAGACAACAGATTGGGTTTCGGTCATGTCAGACTCCGTGCATGTTGTAGTCGAAATACTGCTAGGAACTGGGGAAACGGTTTGCACGACCGTGGTGGTAACTGGCTTTGGAGCTGTGACATGGTAGGCCGAGACAGAAATACCAATCGCCCCGGTTTGAGCTTGGGTCAGCACCTCTGAGACGTAAACGGTCACCGTCACGAATCCCAGAAATGAGTCAGTCTGGGTCACCGTGCTATCAATAGTCGTGGTCTTCGCAGCCGGCGGCAATGTTATCGTTGTGCCTCTAAGGATAGTGACATGGGGAGTCACAGTGACGGTCTCGGTGCTGGTAAACTCTTCACCGTCGGAGACCGAGTACAAGACCGTCGTAGTGAACTCAGATGCTTGGATGATTGAGGACTGATCAGTTGGCGTTGGCTTATGCGTGCATTTAAAGACAGAATCGACAGTGTTGTTGCTCATCATCGCGCTCGATCGAATGCCGTTGATACTGACAATATGTTAGCTTCCGAAGTAGGGGCTAATGATTATAGATGAAATCAAGGATTCGTCAACAATTAGCTCACCTCATTACAGAGTTCGTCTGAGCATCCACAGTGGAAGAAGTCAGCGTGTAGTTGAGGGAACCTGTCACAGTATGCGCGTGAATAGTGTTAAAGGGAGTAACATGGATTGTCGCAGTTGGCTTCGGCGTGAAACCGGTTAGAGACGGTCGATATCCAGTTCTAGTGGTCGAGTTGACGATAGCAACTGGGGGAGCAACCGTCTCAGTGGTTATGTTCGTCGTCTTAAGAGTAATGGTAAGAGTTGCGGGATTGAATGTGACATTGGAGAATGGAGCATTCTGGCCATAGATATATGGACCTTGTTTCTTGAAAAGACTATGACCGTTATCGCAAGGCTCAACTTCATGACTTGTCTTGTCTATAGAAGGAGTTATACCCTGCGTTAACATTATGCTGAAGTCTTCCTGTCGGTATCATAACTCACCACCTTCTACAACGCCATCCTTCGCAACAGAGGCGAGGGCGACAGATGCGAGTCCGCCAGCAACGGCTGTGGTTAGAACCATCAGCCTGACGCCCACTAGTAAGTGGTTAGTGATAAGTCTTGAAGAAGCAGGCAGCCAATTGATGTGTACTCACGGCGGAAAAGATTCTTTCCAGGCATTTTCAGGTTGCGATGAGACGCGATTGCGACGAATACAGGGAACTGGACTGCTGCAGAATATTTTAGCTAAGATAAAGTCTTGTAGGATATTGAGCGCAGCGCAGGTAGAACTGATCAGAAACAAGGGCTTCCAGACTGCTGGACAACAGGTTGTGAGGTGAGTGAGGGGGATGAAATTTGTGTTGACTGAAGCCGGGCTTGTAGGCGGCAAGGGAAAGCTCTCCTTCTCGTATCTCGTGCATGCGGCCGTTGATATGGACAGGTAATTAATACTTGAACAAACTTACGGTTGATTCTCACTCTGTGCGTTGATGGTAATGTGTGTCAAGGTGGGCAGTCTTGTACACGGTGTTGCGTATGACGAGACGAGTTTGAACTGGTGGTTTAGCAATTGGAAGTGAAATAGAGAAGGTGCGAATAAATAATAGATTAGAAAGAGAAAAGCTGATGGGTGTGAGAATTCTGAGAATGAGTGGCAGGCAAAAGTTTTCAGGATAAACAGAAACAGAACTTGTCAACATTGATTATTACGATTTACTTTCTACCTAGCAAGATATACACTCACTCAATGATTACTAGAACTGCAGCTACTGGTATTTACAGAAAATTTACTCCTTCGACTGATGTGAGAGGCACATAAGCTTCGATTTGTTGGATCGGAAAATACGCCAGTCTGTGAAACTCCCAAGCGAACCCATGAAATTATTTTACGCGATAGAATATGTTTGTAATAGTCGAACAATGTCAAGAAACCTGATGTTCGATTTTATATCACATCAAGTAATGGACAACTAGGCACCACATCTTTGAGATGTACTCGGAGAATACTTGTATTCTCTAGCTACCTAGGAATGTACGCCTACTTTACCATCAAAGCTTAGCAATTATTTCTAACTAGATTACTGACCTATTCTTTGTAAGCATAATGTCGAGGAGCATCAAGGACCAGATACCAAGCTCGCAACAGCATTGTGATAGGCTTAACCACAAGCACCGTACATTCCCAAGATTCTTTATTGAAAAAGATCTAGAACTAATATATACGTACTGTCAGCGTGTGCTATGGTATGTACTTGTACTATCTAGGGCTGAGCAACGAGGGCGTTGGCTTTTTTTCTCACACGTACTTTCTAAGTATTGAAATATCTGTAATCCTAATATCCAAAATTCAAGTTGTAGTTCACCTATTCAACTAGAAGATCTTGTATAAAGAAATATAATATCACGGTGATTAGCTATTTCGCGATATAAGTAACATGAATATTGATCAAATGCGTTTAAGGACATCATACTTCTCTACCTAGTGTAAAAGACCCTGCCAGATATCCTGGCTCAGATGCATTGAATGAATATCTGCAACTATAAAGAGTCTATGGAACACCAACTAAGGAGTACTGGTGACGTATAAATATTGGGAGCTACCTACCTGGTAAGTACTAATTTGGGAGTATGAGTACCTTCGTTCAGATGGATACCGGTTCCAGTCTAGGTAGGCTCCTTCCTGTTGGTGGTAGAAGGTAGCTGGATATACACATGTATGCTTTCTTAAGCTCTTTAGCTTCTGATATCGTTCTTGCTTACGAGAAAAGTACTACGGCTTTCAATGCATAATCATAACAGTATCATTTTCACATGGAAGCTTAACTTAGCTGCAAACACCTCGTCGCCATATCTTGTTGTTAAAATATATTCCACTACGTGTGACATGGTTTGAAGACCTGACATGAATATGTTGACACTTTTTGATCTCCAAGCTTGGCACAGTGTTAAGCTGCGACTGGCCCTGCAGTTTTGTTGGAGGATGGCGTGTTATTGTTAGGTAATTAAGTACCAGCTCCCCGAATATGCCTGCAGGTAGACGAGGTAGACGAGGTAGGTACCTACATAAGCCCCATTTATTGTACACTGTGTTACAAGGAATACCGCCTTAAGGCACCTACACGAATAGCTTTAGCGCGCAATTGATTGATTGACTGCAACAAAGTCCCGTCGCGTAGCACTCGCCCAAAAAAGACGGGAGGCAGGACTGGGCGACTTGAACACGATCGCAAGCCGGTGATGACTTCGTCACCTCTCACTACATGCCCTCCTCCTCGTCTCTTAATCCGCCCACATCAGCCCACTGCTAGCATCCTAGGATAGTTCCGCTATTTGACTCATTCACTTTATTATTCTTTGTATTGGGGTGTTCGATCTACACTTATTCGCATCGATTGCTTTGCCGCGCAGAGACCTTCCTTCCATCCCCTCGAGCCCCGCCTCCGACCTGTCCCGAGCCCGGAACCGGCGCGTTTAATCTTCGTTACGCTCCATTCACGACAGATCTCTGGCATACATTAGCGAGCTTGGTTGTATCGCGTGGGGCTCGCCATGGCACGACACCGGGAGCAGCCTGTTGTGGAAGAGGATCAGGAGATGGACGAGGAACTGGTGTCGCTCCAGTTCAATGAGCCGCTGTCATGGCGTGCTGGAAAACCAATTGCGACAGGCGAGCTCCTACGCCGTCTAGAGAAGCTGTCGAAAGAATTGGCAGACATGGACCAGGAAACCGTCGATAAGGACTCCCTTCACGGGGTGGCTAAGGATCTGGCGTCTCACAACCTGTTGGCGCACAAGGAACCCGGAGTGAAGGCCCACGTCGCGTCATGCTTGGTAGACGTTTTGAAGTTATGCGCGCCCGAGGCTCCTTTTACCCCCAAACAACTCAAGGTAGGATTTGTGCCGGTCTCATGAGAATTGGAACGCGTGCTGATGCCGAATTTCCG
Organism: Xylaria curta; assembly: GCA_022495235.1. Classification (NCBI taxonomy): domain Eukaryota; kingdom Fungi; phylum Ascomycota; class Sordariomycetes; order Xylariales; family Xylariaceae; genus Xylaria; species Xylaria curta. Next base: position 647,726 of record MU375902.1, on the reverse strand, counting down.
AAGGAAATCTTCACTCTTTTTGTCAGAGTCACACTCCCTGCACTCTGGAACCCGTCGCATGCGTACAATGCACAACATAAATACGTTCTCGCTTCACTCGCCGATGTGAAGAGTGTACTCTTAATAAATGATGTAAACAATTCCGAAGAGCTCTTGCTCGAGCTTTTTTCTACATTTTTCGATGGCATTTCTGGGTCGTTCAAGTCTTCATCAGGCGAGCAGGTAGCAAAGGATGTTGAATTTCATATGACCGAACTTATGGTAACCTTGCTGGACGAGAGCTCTTCATTACCGCCTTCTGTGTTGGATGTAATCATGGCCCAGTTTCTTCGAGCTGCTCCCCGTGCGGGCCATAGAGAAAAGGCGGACTCCAACGGTACCCAAACAACATTATTACCCAAGGAAGAGCCAGAGGCATATGTCATGGCGAAGACTGTTTGCAATTCTTGTCCCGACAGGATGGCACGTTACGTAGGGCAGTATTTCAGCGATGTCATTATGGATGTATCTGGAAAGGGGGGACATGCGAATGGGCACAAGGACGACGAGCAGTCAGATGACGAGGCAGTACCTTCCGGGCCTTCAGAAGCCGACTTCAAGGAGCTACGGAAAGCTCACCAGCTTTTGCGAGAGCTATGGCGAGCTGCCCCAACGGTGCTTCCGAACGTAATACCTCAAGTTGACGCCGAATTATCTGCTGATAATGTGTCTCTACGTCTCCTGGCCACCGAGACATTGGGAGACATGATTTCAGGCATTGGAGCCGCTGGACCTCCACCACCTCCTACTTTAGATCCAGCAGCATATCCCCCACTGAAGCTAAACGACGAAATACCCGAGCATCCTGCAGCAAGCATACTGACTACTCCTATTTCGCCGCTCTCTTTCGCCCAGACTCACCCTCAAGCATTCCAAAACTTTGTTGGAAGGAGGAATGACAAGTCGCCCTTGATCCGTGCCGCGTGGACGACGGCCGTGGGCTATATTGTGTCAACATCGGCTGGCGGTATCGGACTGAGCCGAGAGGATGAGTCGGTCTTTATCACTGGCCTACGTGATAAGCTTAATGACAACGATGAGAAAGTGCGTCTCGCTGCAGTCACAGCGATAGAATCCTTCAGCTTTCGCGATGTTGTGATGAAGTTGGCGGCACTTGGAGGTATTACTAAGGAAGGCTCGGTGTTATTTACGCTCGCAGATCGATGCCGAGACAAGAGATCCTCGGTACGTGTTGAAGCTATGGCGCTTCTTGGAAAGTTATGGGGTGTCGCTAGTGGTGAGATTGCTGCCGGCCAAGAGTCTGTCATCTCTGCATTGTCGGGCATTCCTTCCCGGATATTCAACACATTTTACGCTAATGACCTCGAACTTAACGTTCTCCTGGAACGGGTTGTCTACGAGTGTCTTGTCCCGTTATCATTTCCGCCTCCTCCAAAATCTAAGGGATCCAAGCCATCTAATGGTCAGTCTCCATCGCAGTCGACAAATGAATCAAATTATGACCAAGACAGAATACGCGCCGAAAGAGTATTACTACTGGTAAAGGATCTGGATAGCAATGCACGAAAAGCCTTCAATGCTCTTCAGGCTCGACAGCCCCAGTTCTCTAAAGTTTTGGAAAACCTGGTCCGCCAATGCGATGCCTTTAATGGGGGAAACCCCGAAAGAGACGCAGATAGGATAAAGCAAAACCTTAAGAGAACAGCTCAATACCTCGGACAATTCCTACCGGACCCCATCAGAGTAGAAGCTGATTTACATAATTTTGCCAACTGGCACGATCGTCGAAGCTATCAACTCATCCGATTCACTGTATCTCCCGAAAGCGACTTCAGGACGATGCATAGAGCAATTAAGGAGCTGGTAAAAAGAGTCCAAGGGTCTCCCAAACCGCATATCCTTGAGACAATATTACCACTTCTCTACCGTTCCGCCTATATTTTGTTCAATAAGAGTCATCTTTCGACTTTCATGGATTGCTCCAAGAGCGACAAGGATGGCCTCGGAGCTGCTGCGCAGGAAATAACAACAGAAATATCACAACACAACCCGGACCTCTTCAAGACTCATGTGGGGCAAATTTGCAAAGACCTGGTAGATAGTGCACCCAAACCCGATCAGACAAATGATGCGGCCATGGTTGAGACACTCAAGGCCTGCTCCTCATACTCAAGAAAATACCCAACCGAACTCCCTATTGATCGGAAGTTCACCCAAGCATTGATAAACTATGCATTGTTTGGGCAACCGGCTAAGTCTGCCAAATATGCTGTGAATGTATTGATGGCTAGGAAGGATGACAAGAGCATGGTGTCGGCTACTGATCTTTTGCAGAGGGCGATGAAAGACTGGAGCTATGACACCTCTCATTTCCTGAACAAGATTGCAGCAGTTGCCCAGTTGGAGCTACTGGCATCAACAGTAACGGCTGAAGCTAACGATGAGATTATTGACATGGCATTGAAAAATGTTCTCTTTGAGGTTCGTACTGAGGCAAAAGAGTCAGACTCAGAATGGGTACCCGATGCCGAACTTGACGAAGAGTGCCAGGTGAAATCATGGGCACTTAAATTGGTCGTAAATCGCGTTCGCGGTGTGCAGGACATAGAGGAAGCAAAGGAGCTTGCCCCGCCGGTTTTCAAACTCCTCCGAACTTTGTTGAAGTCCCAAGGAGAACTCTGTAAAACAAAAGACACGCCGAAGCATCATAAGGCGCGACTACGACTGCTGGCTGGTCAGTTTCTTCTGAAACTGTGCACGTCCAAGCATTTCGAAGAGCTTCTCTCTCCAACAGACTTTAACCAATTGGCTCTTCTGGCTCAGGACAGCTGTGCCAACGTTCGCCGACTATTTATTGAGAAACTTCAGAAGTATCTTGTTCAAAACAGGCTTCGGGCGCGGTTTTACACTATCATCTTCCTTACTGCTTTTGAGCCGAATGCGGAATTTAAGAGCCAGATTGAAACCTGGATCAGATCTCGCGCCCGGTTCTTCCGTGAGGCAAAACAAAGTGTTATGGAGTCGACAATGGGAAGACTTATTTCGCTTCTTGCGCATCATCCAGATTTCAGCCCAGAAGCAGAGGAATTAATGGACCATGCACGGTATCTCCTTTTCTATGTAAATACCGTTGCCACTGAAGCCAACTTCGGAATGATCTTCAAGTACGCCGAACGCGTGAAACAGACCCTCGACGGTATCGATCGCTCCAAAAGCGAAAGGCTGTATATCATTAGCGATCTAGCACAAAGTTTGCTGCGTAAGTGGCAAGAACGCAAAAATTGGAGCTTTCAGGCCTACTCCAACAAGATTGGCCTGCCTGTGGGTTTGTACACAGCCCTCCCCAGTCACCAGGCAGCGCAAGAGATTGCAGAGAAGCAGTATCTTTCCGAGGAGGTGGATCAACACTTAGATGATCTACTGAGATCAATTGACAAGAAAAAGGTACGTATGGAAATACAAAGCTTTTCCAATTTCTGCTTTCTACTTTTCTCTATAACGAAGACTAACATAATGATATCTTAGAAACGGAAGGGCGCGGATGAGCGAGCGGAAGGGCAACCAGCTCCGAAAAAGGCTAGGGCTCCAGTTCAGAAGGCTACCCCCAAAGTCAAAACACCTAAAACCTCGAAGTCTTCCTCAAGCAGAGCTTCTAGCAAGCCGAAAACATCCGTACGATCTAAGAAACCTAGAGCATCGTCGTCTCCCGCACCGGAGTCTGCCAATCGGAGGCGCAGCGGTCGTGCAAGAACTAGCTCTTCTTACGTGGAACGAGATGATTCTGCAGACGACGATGACATGTTGGAAGGAGTAGCTAAATGGCAATATTACGACGACGAAGGTAACCCTCTCCCGCAGGAGGATGACGAAGAAGAGGAGGGAACTTCTGGTCTATCTGATCTCCCTGAGGATGAAGCGGAAGCAATGGATGAAGACGATGAAGAGGCAGAGGCAGAAGAGAAAGAGGCGTCGAAGCCAGCGGAAGATATTGAGGACTCCGAGTTGAGCGACGTTGAGAACGAAGTAGAGGAGGAAATCCCACCCCCGCCACCTGAGAAGCCAGCAGGGCGCAAAGGTCGCTCTGCTGCCAATGCCGCCCCCGAAGCGAGGAATCTACCCTCCAGGCCGGCTGTGAAAGATGGGGTGCTGAAGAATAAATCCCCCGCCGCAAAACCGAAACCAGCGCCGAAGGCCAGAGCCACTAGCACTCGAGCGACGAGGTCCAGACGAGCAGTTGCTGAAGAAGACGAAGCCAACGGGGATTCGGAGTAGGAGATCCGGTTCACCACCGCCCGAAACTGTAAGCTGAGAAGTGCAGCGTATAAATCACTACTGGGACATGGTGGTGAGAAGAAGGTTATGATGAGATAATTGAGTCTAACGACGTTTCATCTTTTTTTCCCTTTTTATTCTTGTCTCGTTTGCTTTCCTGAGGTTCTTCGTCTATGGTTTGGTCTTGGTCTCGGGTACTGCTAGTAGGGTTCCCATTATGCCGTCACATGTATGTATATCCATCTACGCTCTCTATTGAGCCTTGTGCTGTTATACCCGGATCGATCGTATATGAAATTCCCAATAATATCATACCGCGACGAATAATCTTTCACTACTTCAGCTTGATTATAATTGTTTTCACGTGAAACTATTTATGACGTGATGAAAGTGTGCTGCCATCTATTGTCACGGTCAAGCAATGAATACTGGGGAATCAATGTTAACAACGCTGATTGGACGTAAACCACATTATACGAAAACACTAAATGCGCGCTCTTCATTGTGCCCCGTCCCTTTTCATGGCGCCTGGAAGCCAACCGACCGACCTGCCTGAACTCCATTGAACTAATTCATTCGCCATCAATAAAGTCTGCCTAGAGAGCCTTGCCTGGCCAGAGTTGTAGCGGTAGAACTTCCGTCTATCGTACTAACTCGGCGGCAAATGGGGGTATATTGTACTAGTGAAACGATGTCTCATAACTTCCTTGTCTGCGCTCGACACTACCCATCTCATTATCGAGTAACAGTCCGTCTTACTCTATATTCTCAAACCACTGGTCCCATATAGAGTGATAGAATTCATGTTTAGCGTTTTTCCCGATGTTGCGCTCTCGCTTTCCAATTATCCCGTATAGTCTTGGCGGCGCTCAGCAGGTCCTCCTTCGTCACGCCGTCGCGGATGCTCTCGATGACGCTGTTCACGACAGAGATGTGGTTACCATCGGGCTTATCATCACGGAAGCGGTAGAAGCGCCACCGCTTCTGCTCGTCCATGTAGGCCTCGACAACGCGCTCATCTAGCGGGTCGCCCAGCGACTTGAGAATCTCCCACTCGTTCTCCTCAAGGTGCATATCGGCATAGTACTGGTAGCCGTTCGGGTAGCCGCCGCCGTGATTGGCGAGTAGTGAAATAGGTGGCACTGAGTCGTAGTCGATAAAAGGCTCGGTCATGCCATCGGCGCGCTCTTCCTCGGTGGGTTCGACCATCGGGAAGTGGAACTTCCAGACGAAGTCGACCGTGTTCTCCTCGGCATCTTTCCACTTGAGAATGTGCGGGTCTGTGCCTGGCTTGTAGTCGCTCTTGAGACAGGTGAAGATGAGACCGTCGTTGCCGTGCTTCAAGTTCCGGATCACATCCTTGAACATCATCTCGATGCCGTAGGCGAACTGCATTGACTTCTGGTCGATAAAGAATGGCTGATATTGCCGCTCGCTCGGGAACTCTTCCATAAGCTGCCGGTACGGCTTGAAGACCTGCTCCTGGAAGTAACCTAGGCGCTTACTGAGTTCACGGTTCATGAGGACCTGCGAGTCCAGCACCAAGCAGTCGAAGACGAGATAGCGAGGCTCTTTGCGTCCATCGCTCATGGTGTCCATGACGAGTTCACCGTCCAAGACGGTGGCGGTGTGGAACTTTATGTGTGTGTGGTCGCCGGGGAGAGGGAAGTGGAGGTTGCCGCGGTCGATGTACCAGTAGTCGTTCTTACGGTCGATGAAGTAGTGCACCTCCTGGCCTTCTTCATCGTTGGTCATGTAGAGCAGGTAGCGCATGCCATCGGACTTCTCGCAGACGTAATAGCTAGATTAATGTTAGCCGCCAACACAGTGCAGGGGGGGCAATAGGACTCTTACTCCTCACGGTGTAGTTCGTCGAGATGCTTTCGCGAAAAGCTCACGGGTTGAGCGCCCGGAAAGCCGGTCGATGACCTGCCGAGGAGTGATGCGACCTCCTTGCGCATCGTCACGAGGAGGTCGCCCGAGGCCCTCAAGCCCGGCTCGTCGATGGACTGGATCTGAATGGGCGCGCCCGGGCCATTCTGCTCCATGGTGAAATGCTTGCAGACGTCTGCAGTTTCAGGACAGAGCGCGAGTGGTTCGAGGCTTCGAGGCTATGGTTCATTCAACGGGTCGATAATGAGTGGGCGGTAGAACAAAGGGAGTATTCACTGCGCTCGAGACGCAGAGGGGGGTCGGTGGGTATCAAATATACGTTGAGAACGCGCGCGAATGGAACCATTGCAAGACGAAAGAGGGCATAATATAAAGTTACTTAGGAAGAAGCTGCCACGTCCTCATCCCCAAGACGCGTGAACATAAGGTTGGGGAAAATGCGCCGTACAGCATAACACGCACCGGCGAAGTCGCAACCAGTAGGGGACCTAGTCTTTCTGCCTGCCGGGTGTTGAACCTTATCGGCCTGCGCCATCACCTTATCGGTCGCTCCCCTCCCCACCTACATAGGTAGTACCTACAGCAGAGTGCCTCGGTAATCAGACACGACATCTCGCTTCTAGATTGATTGTCTGGCACTGTCATCAATAAAATGTGAACCATAAAGGTCAGCGACCTGTCTAGTTTTGAGTCCCACTATTTTGCTGAGGAGTTGACTATTAGGACTGTGCATCCGAAATCACAATATGAGCGGCAGGCCGCATATTCAGCTACCCGTGCTCCTTTCTATCTTGACTCGAACACGATAGTGGGCAAGACGGAGCCAAACAAGCAAGACCAAGCGAGCGAAAGCGAAGCTCTCGAATACTTAAGGCTATATCGCCGAGAGAGATTATTATAATATCTGTTACACGGACTGGCCCGCGGGTAGGGCAATGCAACTACCCGTCTACCAGGGCCAAGTCGGCGACATCACGTAACCAATCTGCAAGTCGGTGTTTAAAATATTTAGCTACCCGTGTATTCTTGATGCCACGAGACAGACCTGAATTATCTAGGCAAGTAAAAGCGAAGCTATTCGTGGATATAGATCCAGGCTCGCCGCGAGGGCTTGAAGGAGGAATGTAGACCTATATGGCCTCACTGACGCCCAAGAAGATTATTGCAATATTGAATACCCTTCCAAGCCCTAGAACACTAGCTCTTGTTACAAGGATAATTCAAAAGTATCAGTATTGTGTGAGGCATTGCTCGATCTAGCTACTCGTACTTCGTCCTACAGGTTGCTAAAATGATTTGTTGTCGCCGAAGCTCTTTGCACATTATGATGTAAATATCGGACAAACGGATCTAAAGTCAGGACACTGAACGTAATTGCTACCTTAAATCTCAAGTAGCCTTACATGTCAGCATTTGGTAAACTTTATGTTATTTGCCCTCCAGGCCAAAAATAAGACTCAGAGTATCACGAACCCCTGTGCTTGCGGTAGTAGGTATAAATACTTGTTGTTGCGCGAAGGGCTCTAGAATGTCTTCGTGGACACTATCATACTAAATACAGGAGGCTCTTTGTATAGGCATCTGGCGCCTTGTTACAGGGAGGTTATTTTCTCAGTAAAACGATGAAGATAAGGTAAAAACCGAAGATGTAAAGCCACTCATCGGTCCTATAATATTTTCATATCTGTGAGGTTTCTCTCTATAGAAATTGCCTGTATGATATACATACTCGATTTCCGGTTCCCGGCCTCAGTTTGAAAAATAATGAGACCGGAATTTGCAAGTTGATAGGTATACACCAAAGTCTGACGGTTAGATCCATTAAGCCACCTCAAGTAATACTGGTTTCGTAGGCAATCCACATCATCCTGCACAGCATTCGCGAATGGCGAATTAAATTCAACCTGGCTGGATATTGAACCAGTTCTTTGCAGAGCGTGGTCCTTAGAATGTACCTCACTTATTTGAGTCAGACTAAATACGTGTGTTTGGGGGCCACAAACGCTCAACTCTAGGTCAGCCAGGTCACAAGAGAATGGCTGCTCGGAGGATTTTGAACTTCTGATACCATTTCTTAGCTCGCATATTCATCTGCTCGCTACCTGATCGTGCAAGGAATTTATACAAAATAAACTTGCCGAATGAACATAGCGTTATAGAAACATATATCAACCAACATTCGATACTCTCCTCTCATTTGCACCTGAAGGGAAAATTGCTGAAAACAAAGGGATTTCGTGAAATACATCTTTTTGCCGGGTACTCCTCTCCGTCTGATAATTGGCCCCCAACACCGTCGCTTGGTGCGCTAGGTATCGGTTTACTTCCCCTCATTATTGCAAAGACAGAGCAGCTGATAATCCGGGGTCCCATCCTCAGTGTTCTTTGGTCAATTAACTTTTAAATCTAAGCATACAGACTACGTATATATTGCTCGCTTTGTGACTGATTTTCTTGTACTTATGCATCATTTCGGAGTTAAGACTGCCTGACGTCGGAGAGCTAATTGAAACATTAAGTGAAGTTGATATTCGTTGGTAGACCAACTAAGGTACCTAATCGAATTGATACATAGATCCTTGCCATCTAAAACCCCTCAAGCCTTAGGCATTCCTACGCTGTCACCGTCCCATGGACTGCTGATCGTTTCCAAACCCGCTCCGAAATACGCCGCCGGCGACGCCTCAATAGGTTGTTGTCTGGGATCTGCAAGCTCGGGTGCGCCTGGCCACTCAGCAAAGATAATTGCTTGATGATTAGCTAATCGTATCCGCAAATGCTTTCGAAAGTCAAGCGAAGTCTTGTGTTCTTGTTCAAAGTGCCCAAACAAGACCCGCCCTTATTTCTGGAGAGTGACAGCCTTGTCGTGGTGCGTGAGCCCCTCCTAGCGATATGCATTCACGCATGTTGTACAGATGTACAGAGCGAGGAATGTGGAACGAAGTGAGATTTTAGGGTGTAGGTCTAAAATCCCTGGCGTTGTTATGCAGTGTTGGAGGCTCGTGATGTAGAATTGCCGTCGTGGGGAGATAGACCTGAACGCTTCTCATAGCCTCCAATTATTTATTGCAACCTTGATAACGGAGTATGTAAAACGGGAAACAAGTAATGCGGGCCAACTGCCACTTTGGTTAGAGATAACCGCCAAGGGCTCACCTCATTCGACCCTCCAGGAAAACGAGGGGAACCCCGACATGTAACACCATGGTTGGAGAAGACATGCAGCCTGAACACTCGACCATGGCGTTTAGGTAATCCATTGAACACAACCTACTGTAGTGGTGATCGAGCGCAAAACCTCGACGATAAGCGTCTCGGAGATGGCGTCAAATCGTAAGACGCTCACCCATGCTGGAATCCTTCAAGGTAACAATAGTGCATTAGACAAGGGTGCCATACTAGATTATTGGTGCGTTGGTAGCCGGTGTGTACGTGGCGGCTAACCATCAATCCTCGCTGAAAGGCGATATGTCCTAGAATGGAGGGAAATGGCTAGATTATTAATAGTGAACTGTACAATGAGGCTCTTGTAAAGGATGCTTTAGCCTGGTTACTTCCTAATTGGGCAATGCTGACTTTATGGCACTGCACACGTTTCTAGAGAATAAATGAAGAATCCTGTATATATGTAGGGTTGCCCAAGAGTGGTGCTAGGGACTGTCCTTCCAATATGTATTGAAGACACCATATCGAGATATAGGAGAGCCCTAAACTAGCCGACGGATCACAAGCTCATCAGACTCTCATACTAATTATCCTCTCAGTTTCCCTGAGGAATGATATAGTTTTCTATTACACAATGCATTGCCATCTCGGCGTTTTCAGTCTCCTTATCCAGCTTTGGATTACACCTACAATTGGTGTGAGATATATCTTTGGATACCCGCAACCGCAGACCCAATTCTTGGACTGGTATGAGCAATATGGCTACGTATTTGCCACTGCCCTAAAGTATAACTGTACTCAACAGTATCAGAACTATCTCTACGGTGTCGGGACTACCGCGGACGTCAAGTGGAACGGTTTCGACGCGCCTATTGTCCAATATGGCCCAGGAAGCAACATCACGATTGACTTCCAAGGCGGCGCGGACGCACCGAGCAGTATCACGGAACCCGTTATAACCTGCCTTTTCAATTACACATCCGATTATATCAAGAGCTCTATGTCAAGTGCCCAGGTGCTGCTCGGCCTAACCCCAACTATAGTGGCTCTGCTTGGTCCTAGCCCCACGGAGCTGTCGTTGTTAACAGTCATTGCAAGGCGTCCTGGTCTTGCGATTCTTCTTGCTCTTGCATGTCCCTCAGTATATCTAAGCAGAGCATTTGATAGCACTTCCCCGCTGGATATTTTGAAAGAAAGACCAGGTCGATTAAAACAATGGCGTCCAGAAGGCTGGCGGAAATTCGGCCTAGTTGTCTTCCAATATTTGGTCGCCCTTGGTAGTAAGTAGTTTGAAGTTCCCACGACTCCCACAAGTCACTCTTAGATTCACGTCAACTAACTCATAGTGTTCTAGTGTTGGCTAATGTCGCTGGTAAGCCCGATGCAATGTCGCTCCCCAGAGTCACAGATTATAACAAATTCTATCATAGTTCTTTACTATCAGCTTGGTGTTAGGACGATCTGTATGTTCTGGTCCAACGCCACCGTTGTGCCTCTAGTCTGGGGAATGCTGGTCCTACCTATACATATCGCAGCAACAATCGTTTTTCGGCTCCAAGCCCGACGGGCGTATAGTGACGAGTCTTCACTTCATGCGCTACAGGGTGATTCATTCAAGCAATGGCTGAAAGACTCAAAGAAACGGGTGGTAGAGCTACGAAAAACCGAGTTCGTACCGGCGGCATTACAGCGGGGTGTCTTTGTTTTTACCTACTCGGAGAGCAGTGAGTAATACCCAGAGCTTTTTTTGAATCTTGTTTTGGCGCCTTCTATTTTCAAGAATTTCTTTCCTTTTAGGATCAAGATAGTGTCTAGAAGCTCCTCAAGTCCCCAGAGACATTCACGAGATGGCGAAAACTAACTGCAAGTGCTGCAGAGCTTCTCATCTGTCTGAATTGGTTTCTTACACCAAGCATAATCATCCACGTTATCTTTGGTACGCTTGTGTTATCAAGCTTGACTTTTATCGGTCCGCGAGATGCTCTCGAGGTTATCGGCAGGTTCATGATCTCAGTACTGGTGTGCCGTGCCCTTCTGATGTATGAGATTGCCGGCGTTAGGGATCGATACAACTCTACCGACGGAGGACCTGTGCCAATTCTACCATTTCAGGAGCCCGACGAGCTTATATCCGAAGGAGATGACGAGTCTAAGATGAAACATGCTCGTGTAGTTGAGATGGCTAGACCATCAGAAGTAGTCGGTCACCACTGAGACTTGCATATGCTGCCATTGCATATGATCGATAGCGACCAGAGGAATTTTGAATGATTAATAGTGAATGGCTTTGGAACGTCTAATTGTTACATATAATACCCTAGGTTTGGCATCCCGTACTTTTCAATGATTTGCAGACAACTATTACATAGAATAGTCGAGAGATACTTTCAACTTAGGCAATACAGTCGCCTTGTGCACCATAGCTGTCTCTTCATTTTGATTCAATATTAATTCCTCAATTCCTTGTTGTATTGCTTGAACCGGCTGTGCTTAGGTATCTTATATCATTGATAAGAAGGGCCGTTTTTCAATGTGTCTCTCTACGTATTATCATGCATTAGCAATGAGTACACAACTGAGCATAGTATATCTTGCCAATTCTCCGGCTGGAGATCATTGTGCAAAAATATGAGGTAGTATTTGGGGACTTTGTTCCTGTTGGCAGTGCACCTGTAGGCAGATTCATCATTCAGGGGAAGTGGGGTCGCTAAGGCAGATTTGATCAGCGCATATGATGCGGGACTACCCTGCGATTACTTTATTCGTTAAAATCTGGGCTGTTGTTCATCGCAGTCTGAATTGCCTCTCTATTTTTGATTCCCTTACGCCCTAAATGGACCCAGCATCGATCGTGCAGATCATAGGAACAGCCGTTTCTTTAGGAGATGTGGTGTTAAAATGTATATCGCGCTTACATTCCCTCAAGGCCAAATATCACGATGCTCCGTTGATTATCTGTACCATCACGGGACAGCTATACATGGTTCAAGCAGCATTAGATCAATTGAGAATCTGGAGCAAGCCAGAGTACGGTCGTAACCCGAGATATCGGCAACTTGCTCTGCAAATTGGCTGCTTCCTCGAATGTTTTAGTGCCTTGATCCTCACTCTCGAACAACGGCTGGAAGACTTTGAGCCAAACAGCTCAAAAAGCATTCCAAGGAAGCAAAAATTCATATTTTTGTGGGGCGAGAAGGAGACATCCGAGTACTCATGCTTACTAGACCGGCAGGTAAACGCTTTGAACCTTCTTTTACAGGCTGTACAATGGTAGGACATTATCCTGGCTAGTATTACGACGATTGAGATTATTACATATATATAGAACATCGCCTGCACCCAAGATAAGTAGAAGACTGGCTAACATCATAACAGCAATACTTGGGCTCAGCAACAAGATATGATACGCCAGGAGGAAAACCAACGCATACTGGAACAGGCAAAAGACGCATCGTCTTCAGTCATTGGTCTAGAGGATACGTCGAGTTTTATTTCCGAGAATACGGCTGATATTAGTATGATGTTCGACTTCGACACCGTTTTACTTGCTTCTAGAATTTATCAGCAAGTGGGAAGATCACACCTGAGGCAGGCGATCAGAGCGAGAAACCCTTTGCCATCTGACCAAAATCGCAAGGAAGAACAACCTGGTGGTAGTTCTCAAGTAGCCTCCCCGCAAATGGACGAGTTGAATCACTGTGTTTCTCTTGGTAGCTCATTGCAATCGCCAACAAGCCGGGTGCAAGATAACGGAAACGGGACTCAAAAGGCCACGAATTATGCAGGGACATTACAAGAGCAGCAGGAGCCCGTGACGAGTGAATCATCGTCAGATCAGAAGGAAACGTATCGGACTCCACCCTCTCCGTCAATACTTGCGGGGATTTCAAGCTTAACGCTAAAACCTCGTATAATTAACATAGGGAGGAGAGCTCTACGACAGAGATTCGATACCAACAACAGACAAAGCACGGAAACAAAAGTGACCACAATAACCAGCGAAACACCATGATCCTCGGAGCCTCGGAAACAGAAAAAGTACTCGGTTCAAGGTGCTTGAGGCTGGCATTGGGCGAAGGTTATAATACAGAAGACAGACTCATATTCGAGGGAATGAGCAGCACAATATCGAATTTTTGGGATTATTTTGAAGCCATGAGGTCTTTGAAGATCCATCTTGAAGATGGTGGAAATAAGCAATACCACCAAATGATCTTTGAGAAGGAATACCTAAGCTATCTCAAGCCTTTGGCTCGATTTAGAAGTCCAATACACATATGAAAAAAGGACGAAACATTAGCTTAGCGAAAGTATCCTATACTATGCTACAGCTCTTGGTGGCCGATAGATAATAGCCGCTATGTGCCTATAGTGGCAGATACACCTAGCAAGGAGAGGAAATGGGCATCTCAATAATATCTACACTCGATACGACATAGTACTCAAAACTCCTTTGTGAAGAGGAAAGAGCCAGCAAGATGCAAGAGGAGTTGGATTTGTTCGAGCTGATTGTGAATGGTGGTTGACACAGTCTAGTTTCAGACTTGTATTTACGAAGATGGATTTGCTCGAAGAGTGTCTGCGACGAGAATTGGGGCTTGCTGAGCACTGCATCGGTCTCATCGAGTCAACCAAGGCCCAGTGCATGCTGGCCCAAACCAGAGTAGAGGCTATTCAAACATTCACGTGTTAGTGGCCATGAGACCTGGGAGAAGAGGCGCCACGAGAGGCTGGTAATCGAGGGCTTGGAAGAATACTTGAAATCCTTTGCGATGTTAAGGGGTCGATAAAGGCCTTGTTTCTCCTTAGCCAAGTAAAAGATCTATAAACCTGCCAGGGGCGACTACCAGCTGCTCCGAGGTAAATCCGTAGCAGTATTTGCGTGTAAATAGGTGTGAATAGACTTCTCTTGAACCGGAAGGGTCAAGAATTGATCGATCACTCTATTGAGTTCCTGACCACCACTTCCTAGATGTAGCCAAGTCCTACTATTCAAACTTGAATATATATTAGCTCTAACAAGACGACTCGCCTGAGTAGCATTTATTGTCTTATTTCATAAATTATTTACTCCGGTGTTCGCTCTTTAATTGCGAGATATAATCACTCAGATGTAGTCTCACGATAACTGTAAGTTGGTTCAATTTGAATCTCAGTAGCTAAGTCTTTTATCATTGTAATAAAATAGAAGCATCCCGCAATCCTTTTCGTAACAACACCATGTCCGTGGCATATAATATCCATAGTTCCGGTCCAGCTGTTTGATACGCAATCGCATGAACTCTCAAGAATGGGACTAATAATGAAGAAATAAACTTGAAAGATCCAACAGGGCTGCCCTGGAGGTTTCTTAACCATTCTTATACAGTTAAGTAGAGAAGACATTAGAAATACCAGATAGACTGAATAATGATCGCGTTGATATCGGCGCTTTCTGGCTGTGTTATCTCCGGTTTTGAGAACCGAAACTATCTGATGTCTAATTTTAGTGTCTAGTGTGAGTCACTAACGATTTGATACACCGCCGTATGCACGCATGAGTGCGGGAACCTATTTAGCCCGTAACCCGATACGCTATCTTAAAAACTAATCCAATTCTAACTGGATTATCCCATCTGATAAGCGTACCTACATGTAGGTAAGATGCTAGTTGACCCACACACAGGCGAATGCATCTAACATCTAACAGTTGTATATCCTCTGTGCAGCTTATAAAAGACTGGAAGTTTCTTGGCCTTTCAGCTCTGATACAACCATATTACGATTATCACCTTTGTTAAACTCACCCATCACTCATAATAAGTCGAAATCAATTTTACAACACTTTATCACCATGTCTTCTCCCGAAACACTTACACTCCTCGAGGCGATCAAGAACCGGCGCTCACTCCACACGCTGTCAGACGACATAAGATTAAGCGACTCGCGAATCGAAGAGATTCTCCGCGATGCCGTCCTGCACGCACCCAGTCCCTTCAACAGTCAATCTGCACGTGTCGTGTTGCTGGTGAAAGACGAGCACAAGAAGTTCTGGGACATGGCCTTCGAGGTTGCCAAGGCGGCCGTGGCTCCACCTGCCTTTGCGGCGGCATACGAACCGCGAATTAAGTTGTTTCGCGCTGCTTACGGAAGTGTGAGTTTGTCATTAATACCAAAGTCTGAAGCAGAAGTGAAAATAAGTAATTAAGCTGATAAGAGTTGTATCTATGCAGATTCTGTTTTATGACGACCCTGCTGCTCTACAAGAGATGGCGGAAAAAAGGCCAATGCTAAAAGATCACTTACCACAATGTGAGTAGTTTCACACATTTAACCTAGAGAATTGTGGTTTCATTAGCCACGTGCTGACTGTGGACGTAGGGATGGACCATGCAAACGGCATGCTCCAATACGCAGGTAAATTCTCCTCAAGCATGTCAATACTTGACTATAAGGTTGCTAATGATGGGGTTCGCAGTATGGACTATGCTTACGGCAGAGGGTCTCGGATGTAATTTACAACATTACAACCCGATGGTAGATGCCCGAGCATCACAACAGTGGAACATTCCCGCTACCTGGTCACTAAAGGCTCAGATGGTCTTTGGGACACCAGCTGGCCCGCTGATGGAGAAGAAATCTGAGCCTCTAGAGAAGCGAATTTTTACTCATGGGACTACTAAGGAGTGAATATACCTGATAGTGTCACAAGCACCAAAGACAGAGCCATAGGCTCTCAGTCCTCTAATTGCCTACTAAGCTTCTGAAACAACTATACAAATCAAAGCAGGCAAGGCAGAGCGAAGTTGGTCTGGGTTATGGAGCTATAAATCTAAGATATAGACCAAAAAGGGAGTTGGGCTTTAAAGGCAAGAATTCAGAAAAGCGAAGATACTAGACCGTGTTGTAGGCTTACCAATCTAGAGTTATATAGAAAGAAAGCATGGTTCAACAAAGAACGATCAATTCTCGTACCTCCCGACTTATTCTAAAATTTGTTCTGAGCAGCTCAAGGGGAACCTGTCGTCGAGTTTGCTATCTGAATCAACTATTCTGAGAATCTAAATTATTCCTTTATAGAGCGAGAGCTCCGAGGGATATTTAAATCACCCTATGAAAAAGCTAGGAGCCAAATCCTCACTTATACGCAAATTCCAATTCCAGAGTCTCGGGTATCAGTCTTAGTCTCTCGGTACGCGCAACATTCAATACTTCTAGCCTACGGTTTTCATTTATTGCTACGTGTAGCCATATTTAGTTTTGTGTTTAATTTGGCATGAGTGTTTAAAGTTTCAGGAAACGTTACCTTGCCCTTCAACATTATCATGGTCAACAATACATCACGCTATGCGTGCTTCTTTCTGCTAGTTTTGCTCATAAATAGTTCTGACATTAACAATTACAACTAGGTGTTTACAAGAACTATAGGATCTAATGAATCTCCTGTTATCCTATTTTATCCCGTTCAAATTCCGTAATGTCCCTAGGCAAACAAGACCGATATCCTAACTTACATCTTAAGACAGCGTGGCCTTAAGTGGCAGGTTGCGACTGCTTGGGCCTACGAACACGGTCTTGGGGTGGCTCGAGATGACCCAGTTCTGAGAGACTGTGTCCCAGTTGCTCAGGTCACGGCGGGTGAGCGGTGCGCGGAACGTGGCGGTCTGACCGGGGTCGATTCGGATGCGGTCAAAGCCACGTAGAACGACGGGCGGGTCATCAGCACCTCCAAGCGAAACGTAGAGCTGTGGGACTTCATCACCAACGACTTTACCGGTGTTGGTAATTTCGGCTGTGATGATGTATAGCTCGTCGAACAGCTGCTTGTTTCCACCGGGTGTATCGGTAAGCCCAGGTGCGGCAGGCTGAAGATTCTGAGCCCCAGCGTCGAGAGCTCCAGGGGGCAAGAACTGCTTGGCTGTCTGCCCATATTCGGGATCGGCGGAAGCGGCCTTGAGCGACGACGTGGTGTTGAAGTATGGGTAGATGAACTCCCGGATATAACGAACAGCGCTGGGGAATGCGTAATCTCCGATGTTCTTGGAAATCTTGCCGAAAGTTGGCGCTGGGGCGGTTTTGCCCTTGGTAGGCTGGTATGCTCCGGCATTGGTCTTCTCAACCTTGATGTTGGCATATTTGAAGCTGGTGTAGGACAATCCAAAACCAAACTCGAAAATCGGCTTGATCTTAGCCTTATCCAATGCACGGTAGTCGATGAATATGCCTTCGGTGAAGTCCTGCTGGGGAGCATTGTTACCGTTGTTTGGCTTGTAGAGGACATCGGCACCGTAATCCTCACGCTTAGCGGCCCAGGTGAAAGGCGTGCGAGCAGCAGGATTCACCTTTCCGTAGAGAACATCGACAATGCCACGACCACTTTCTTGCCCGGGCAGACCAGCCCAAAGAATGGCAGTGATGTTAGGAGAGTCGTACCAGTCAGTGACAAGAGTAGGTCCGACAGAGTGGATGATAACGATAGTGTTGTTGCAGATCGAAGAGACGTTCTTGATCAATTCATCGCCGCTGCCCCACAGTGTCAAGTTCTTTCGGTCACCCTCGTTGTTATCGACGTCGATGAAACCTTCTCCTGAGTTGGCATTGACGAAGACTAAAGCCGTCGCGCCCTCTTGCTTTACAAGGGACTGGATGGTATCGGATGCGTAGTTATCCAGCACTGCCTCAATGCGAGTGTGATCATCAATGGCCTGTTGGTTGAGAGCATCGAGCGGAGTGCTCAGGTAAGGGAAGTTTGCTGTGCCTGAACCCCAGCCCATAGCGAGAGTTCCCATGTTGCAATTTCGGTCAGGGCACCCATTAGGACCCAGAGGGTTCGGGCCAGCGTCCTCTCCAATAACAGCAAGGAACTTAGGTTTGTTGAGAGGGAGAGCGCCGTCGTTCTTTAGAAGGACAGTCGATTTCCCGGCAATCTCTCTGATGAGATTGCCGTGGTCACTTTGCACATCGACGTGCCAGTTGACCTTCTGGTATCCGTCCTTGACACTAGCGTGGAGATAGCCATAGGTATCTGAAGTCCATGAGTCCATATTGACAGGTTTCAACCCTTCAACAGTCTGGCCGACTTTGAAAAAGGCGGCCATAATTCTCATGGCCATGTCGTCAATACGATATTCGGGGACTGTGCCGTTTAGCACCGCTACCGTGAGATTAGCTCCCCAGAAAGAATAACCGGTATTGAATTCAGTGTCACCAGGCATGGCCATGTCCATGCCAGCCACCGCAGTAGCGGCGCCGGCATGTTGGGCTTGCCAATCGCTCATGACGAAACCTTGGAAACCTAATTCACCCTTGAGGATACCGTTCAACGATTTGGAGTTCTGGCAGGCGTAGCTGTTGTTGATTTGCTGGTATGAGCACATGACAGCTCCGACACCCGCTCTGACAGCATCAACGAATGGCCAAAGGTACAGTTCGTGCATAGTCTTGTCATCAACATTAGAAGAAAGGGTCTCGGATATGTTGTAACCCCGTTGTGTCGATTCACCGACTTGTCGGAAGTGCTCTAGCAAGTTAAATTAGCTTCGGGTTCACAACTTAAGTGTCCTGGTGCCATACCCTGTTCATTCACAATGAAGTGCTTTGCGCAAGCAACAACACCGGCATCTTGGACACCCTTGATAGTCTCACTGATGCCAACACCCGTTAGGTATGGATCGGGCGAGAAGCCTTCCCAATTCCTTCCTCCTTCCGGAGCACGGCCGAGAGGTCCGGCAACAGGTCCCAGGACGACATTGACACCCTTCCCCTTGTGCTCCTGGCCCATCGCCTTGCCACGGCTGTACATTAAGCCCCTATCGAAGGACGCGGCAACGGTTTGACCAGAGCTGAAGGCGGAGGCGAAGTCGCCAAAGCGAATGCCGAGGGGTGAGTCCTGCATGCAAAGCTGACGCAGGCCCAATCGCGGGACACTGCCTGTCTCGCCGACACATTGTCCACTTTCCCAGCTGCATGACGACAAACAGTGAGCTCAACGTATACTTATCGATTTGGACCAAACACACTGCGGTTACTTACCCAATACCTGTTGTGATGTTGACTTTTTCAGCGAGCGTCAGTTGCGAGACGAACGCCCGTGCCTTGACATAGGCCTCTTCCCAGCCAACGGCTTGTGGGTTCATCCATGGGGATGGATAATGCGGCTCGGAGGTAGCGAGCTTGTTGGTAGGATAGTTCTGCTGTTGCGGGGATTAATTGGTTAGCGAATATGCACTACGACTGTCAAAAACTAAGCTAGCGAATTGGCTGCCGGCAATTATGACGGGAAGTAGGTAGGGTGGGTGGTGCCATCTGCACACACAAGATTAAGCTTGATTGATTTTCAGGTAGGACCAAACCTTGTAGTTTCCCCTGAAAACAAAGCTCATCCACCAATTGGCAATTGGTCAATGGTACACAATAGACTTATTATAGACTTGGAGTTTGTAGAGCTGCCCTACCTCATCTTGTGCAACTTCCCTCCTTGAGGAGTGCTGAAGAATTGAGAGAGGGCTTTGGAGTTAAGAAGACAGACAAACATACCGACGCGGCAGAGGCGCTGCAGGCAGCCGCCAGCAAGGCGCTGAATGAGGTACGCATGGCGTTGGCCCCCGTGCGTTTGGTCCGCTGTCGGGGGAGGGATGCTCAATACCTGCCTGCCTTGTTATGCTTGCTGTACTTTACTTGTAGCGAGCAAGGTGCTAGCTATGCCCTGGGGGTCGGGACGGGACGGGGACAGTCAGACAGAGAACCGAAAGAAAATTCCAACGAAGAGAAGCGTGGTTCGCAGGGGACTCTTATATGCAGCGATTCTCGTCGCTGACGTTGATTGTTGCTTCCCGCTTCGTGCAGGTCGTATGCTGTAGGATTATTGACGCCATGAATAATTAGATGCAGGGTTCCAGAGTCAACAGAGGTCAACATTGGTCAGATGATGATGATGGGGTCCAGGCTCGTGTTCGTCCCCAGTTCTCGGGTGAGCCCCGGCCTGTTCCTACAAGGTCTCGCCTGGTCTCGCCTGGCCCTAGCAGCAGGCTGCACCACTGCCGATGAGGAAGGCGTCTATCATCACTGATCGTGGACGAGCAACAACAAAGCATGTAACTATCCGGCAGGCTGGAAGCCAAGCAAGCTAGGTACCTAAGCTAGCCAAGCTAGGGCGGACCTAGATGGACCTATCTGCTACGAAAGTACAGGTCAGTCTTGTCAGTTACGCTGAATGAACACAAATTTCTACTTACTATTCAGGTTAGGAAACTAGCCCTTCCAGGCAATTGTCCATAAGGTTCTCGCAAAAGCGCTGACTTGTTCTAGTTCTGGTTTTAGATTTGAATAAGTCTTCAAGCATATCCATACAGATAGTCAAGACAATTAGGTCTGTACAAGTAGCACAAAACCTTATAATGCTACCGTAAAGTTTGTATATACAATTCTATGTCTCTTCTCCCTTTCCTCTAAGACGCTTGTAACCATACTTGGGGGATCATGAACCTTTTTCTTCTTTATGCGGCGCGTTTCTTATATAAATTGGGTTAGGATTGAAGACAACGGGTGGGGGAAACTACTGAATAGAGCTAGTTCATCGGTCAGACGGTATCTACAGAATATCCATGTTTCTTCAACTATGTAAGCTATGGGCGGTAGTAGTGTCTACCCCGGTTGATATGTGGGCATACATCATTAAACTTCTCCGCATTCCTCCAACACTTCTTGCCCCGTCCTTTTCTCCTCAACGTGGCTAGGAAGCTTTAGTCAATAAGGCGATTTCGTGAAGATAGCTAGAAGCTAAACTCTACTTAGTAGATCTTGCGTTGGGGATACCTTGGGGTAAGTCAATTGAAGAACAAAACTCAATACTATGTACGGATTAGTCCGTACAATTTAGCAGTTTACTTGCCGAGTAACTAGTACATATAATCAGTGGTAACACAAAGAGGGGAATGAGCATGCCAATTTTTTCTTTCTTTCTATCATCTGATGTTTGCTTTCCGACTTTTTTTTACCACCCCCTGCCAAATCATTTTTTCAACATCACATTACTACGTAGACCTGGGCATGAGTGAATCCCCACTCGGAAAAGGGAAAGCCTATGGAGAAGGGCCGATGATGATGAGGGTCGTGGCGATGTGGCGCGCTGGAATTCCGCCCATTGGCCGTGGATCCTGGCAATTCCCCCGGGTTCGCGCAACGGTTCCTTATCCTGATCCCCTAGAACTGATGACCGCTTCTATCTACACCGCAATCGAAAGTATTGGCCCTCTATTGAATTCGCCGTCAATTCACCGTTGCAGAGATAACTACTTCCGACATGGTTTCACGCTGTAGAAATGGGGGTTGTATTCTAAGCAGACATTATAAGTCAGTCACATGCATAAGGGCAGTACTTGTAGGTAAGCGGAACATTGGAATCTGATATCATAATTTCTAATAACTTGGCCATTCCCGCTTTTGCGGGGTAAAGTGCGCTACAGCGTGATACAACCGGGGTTAACCATGTCTCTCGGATCGACCTTACCTAGAGTGGTCAATAAGCTGGGGATCATTCTCACTAAAGCGACGCTCATTTCACTGCTCACCCTTCTCCTTTCCCCATACCAGAACAGAAATCGGGATAAGTTTTCCATGGTCACAACGCAGATTCGATTGTCATGAGAAACTGACTCGACTGATTGAATGGAGCTATATAAGTGCATAATTAGAGAAATATATACATAGTAAAATTGTGTATTCAAGTTTTGTCGTGGTAGTCAGTCGTCTTACTGCTTTTCCATCTAGCCTATCTTCTTGTTGTACTACAGAGCCCGCATGGATGTGACTATTCACGTAAACGTATGTGAGATAGTAGTTTGTTGGAGATGTCAAAAAGATTCTGATGCAGCAGCTAACATGCATAATCACCGAATAGATTTCCGCGTTGGCTGCTTGGCCAATTAGTGTAGCTGTCTGTCTGTAAACGAGTTCCTGGCATGACGCCATTCATTATCTAGTATACCTACATAGGCCGAAATACTCTAACGGGCTTATCATAACCCCGAACACGAATAGGCAGGCAAATAGCAATAGTAAAAGTACTCTGCGACAGCCAATTGCTTAGATTGGATAGAATGACTGCCAGCTACAAATATAGTTGGCAAGATGGAATTAGCACCGAGGCGAGCCAGGCTACTGGTCTGCTCTCTTTCCAAGCCGCGGTTGTGCCGACGCTGCGATTGTTCGCGCCTGCGAACCCTGGTACCGGAATTGACCCATGTGTAGATTGCCTCTCGGGTACCACTGAACCGGGAATAGCTCCATGCAATTCGGTCCTGCTGGGTTCAGTTGTGTAATTATAAAAAGTGTTGCGGGGGAGATGGTCCACCGAAAGTTGAACCTCAGCCTCGATTATCGATCTGTTAACGTTACAAATTGCTTCCGGCATTCCGGTAGCTGAACCGATGCTGGTCGTTACCTGCAAGGCCGTTCCTAACGTTGTGACCAACTGCATCATGTTATGCAGCTTAAACCAGCCCTAAGACGAAGCAAAATTACTTGCGCATGTGGAAAGCCTCCTGCATCCAATTGGGCGGTTCGTCTTTGCGGGTATCGTCATCAGCGGACCCATCACTAAACAAAGCATACATTCATGTCAGTCCAAGGCTGTGCTTTCCCAGGGGAGCAGTACTTTTCTTACCAAGCTACAGCATAATCATATTTGTACCCTTTTTCATCTCATTACTCAAGGATTTCCGCATTCTCCTCGTCTCGAGTGTGGTGTTATCGCCGGAGCGCTCCCGTCTTAGCACTGGCTTCCCAACTTCGACGGATCTCGTCTTTCAGTTCCTGGAGATCCGGCTCAATAAACGTAGGCCTGATTAACGCTGCAGTTTGTCGTACAAGTTTTTTGGAGGTTGTATAACTTCCCACGGGCGTATCTGTACCCTTCCAATCCTCAAATCGTTCAAAAATCATCGCGATATCGTACTCGCAAACACTCGCAAAAGGGTGCCAAAAGTTGTCTTGTTTGTACGTAATGCTCTGTTTCAAGCTCTGGCCGTCGGTACTGGCCTCTTGGTAGCGATACACGAGCCAGAGCGATTTCTCAGGTTTGGTAACGTCAACAACAAGATGATACCCGGTTGAGCGATGAGTAGCCTGTCGCCCACTGTATTTGGTGACTACCTTTCGATTAAATATTTCACCAATCTCATAGACATAACGTGGGAAGTATTTTCCCTTTGGCATGGAAGTGTTTCGATCAAGCTCAAGGATAGTTGGATAATTCATCCAGTCGTCTCTCTTCCAAAAATCTGAGGCTAATCTCTCATCCTTTCGACTTCGGCACAGCAAATACGACCACATGTGAACGCACGCTCTTTGTACCGTATAACAAGCATCTTCGCACTTATCTTTCTCTGAGAAAAGCTGCATTAGCAACTGAGACTCTTCGTTGGATCTCAACCCCGCGAGATCTTCCTGTCGTTGGAAATCAGTCTGCCTCAGTATTTCATACTGGCCTTCCTCCTCTGAGGTTGCGTCCTTAGATATACTCTCAGGAGTATGAGCTGATTGTGATAACTTCTCATAATCTTTCTCTACCAGATTCATCCGCTGCTCCAAGGGAGCTATTCGCTTGTCTATGGCATCCAAGAGCTCTCGTTTCACTTCAGGGATATGATCAGTCTCCTCATGTTGGCTTTGCGACATCTTGCTGTGCGGTTCTGGGCTATGAGTCTTTTCGGAGGCCTTGCTCGCCTGATCTGGCTGATCGCCGCTTTCCGAACCTGCTTGACGCATTACGGTGCGTGTCTGTTCGAAAGATGAATGTGCTTGGCTGCTAGGGCTGGGAAGCTTCACAGCTTGTGCCTCTTGTAAGTCTTTGATGTGCTGTTGCAAGGTTCGCTCCAGAGATTCTAGGCGCTGCTGGTGGTTCTGCATGATTGCTGAAACCTGGGCAGGGCTCAACCCATGGTCTGTTCTTTGCTCGAGAACCATTACACGTCCATTCAGCTAACACATACGGTCAGTTTGTGCATCCATTAACTGTTATCCCGCCTGACTCGGACTTACTTGCTCATTCACCTTGTTCAACCCTTCCAGACGTTCATTATTTGCGGCTACGTAATTTCCTAGGCGCCCATTGTATTCTGCACAATGTGTATTAAGGTCACCCAAGTGTCTATCATGAGCTGTTAAATGAGCGTCATGTTCTCCTATGCGCCTCTCATGGCCCGTGAGGTGTGTATCGTGTGCTTCTAAGCGTGTGTCAATGTCTCGCAGGCGCCGGTCGTGCTCCGCCAGGCTCGCAAAGCTCCTTGTTGATTGTGTTTTGAGGTCCTCCACGATGCTCTTGGTCTGGTCGCCAGGACCCCCCAGAGGACCAGGACGCCAGGCAAGTTGGCTAGGCCGTGTAGCATCACGACCTTGATTAGCACGGAACTCTTGGCCCAGATTACCAAAAGTATCAATAATGCTATTGTGTCGGGTGACAATTGATGTCATATTGTCGAGTCTCTGTTCGAATTGCTCAACTCGCGGCATCATGGTATCGCGTATTTGGCGAACCGCGTCAATTGCCATGTCCTCAGCGTCTTCCAGTGAATGAATGCGCCCTTCCAGAGACTGGCAACGCTCTTGAAGAAGTGCGATCTGGCTGCCCTGTCGATCAAAATTTGTCGCTACCTGTCTCTGATATTCGCGAAACATGTCAATCGTCACGACGGCTACGCCGACCTGAGGTGCCTGGAGACCACCCATAGCCATAGCGCCAGGAGGCGGGTATGGGGGTCTTCGGTTTTCGGTTTCATCCGTATGTAACCCTGGCGGGGAGGAGAAGCCTGGATGTCTTCGTTTCGTGCCCTGCGGTGTCGCCACACGTTGTGCCATGGTACAAGAGAGGTTAATGCGGGTGCGAGGCTATGATATGGCTTGGGCGTTGAGTAAGAGCTGTTTGCATGATGCTCTCGTCTACGGTGAAGCGCGTGCGCGCTGGGTCAATGGAATTTGACGTGGCCGGTCTCCGAATGGTTGCAGCTACTGCTGACAGGACCGACGGGAAAGGAAATAAAAATACTGTAGGAGAACGGCAGTTCGGATGCGTGGGAAAGGGAGTGGCGCATCGAGAGGAACAGTGAGCATGAGCACTTGCATAATCTATTTCTGCCACTCTGCCTCCAGCATTACTATCCAGTAATCTCGTCTCTGGTTCTGTCTGCTGTCTGCTGTCTTGTATCTTGTACTGTACTGTACAGCTGGATGCTGGAGTGATGGTGCCGTCAGCCACACTTTCTCGCTACCTAATTGTTGGTGGGTAGCAACGAGTTGGAGACGCCAAGAAAGAGCAGACAGTGGAGATATAAATGCTGGGGGCCAAGGGTCTAAATATGCACGCAGGGCCCGACTAAATCATGACATGTGTGGCATGATAGGTAGTAGTATAGGCGACGCGAGAGGACCGAAGATATGGTCGACGATCATCGGCAGGCCACAGATGGTGATGACCTCGTATTGATAGCGGATAGCGTCAATGTGCGATGGGCCTCGAAGCGGTCAAGTCAGTGTGGCTAAGAGCCTTACACCTCAGCCAGGGTCGTAGGAGTGAAGATTTGGGAATGATGAAGGATAGATAATTACTTAACTACCTACCTGTCTATCTAGCCTCTTGTGTACGGGTACTCAAGGATTGGATAACAGAAGAAGGGGCCACAGGCAAGGCAACAACGAATTAACGTCACGTCGCGTATCCCTGAAATATCGAGGTAAGTGCAACAACGCCTTGTGGTAGCAGGCACTGTGCCATACTGTATCGACATGAGTCTATCCACTGTGTGCGATGCTTACCTCGCACAACTTATTCTATTGGATCTTGATGTTGCACAGCATCCAATCTATGGCATTCTACGCCGTACTATCCTGGGTATATTACGGTCACTGTGCATCAAGGCTCTGATGATTTGAGACATCAGACAGGTGAATCAATTTCTTCAATGCATTATGTTTTACCAGAGTCTAGTACAACATCTAGCGCAATACTTCCCGCAGGTAATTCTTCCGTCCAGTCATTTAAAATTTTCATCTTGACTTAGTGACTGATAGAACCAGCCACTTCGGTAAGTTTACGTAGCACTATTATTTTGGGCTGCAATGGACTCAAAATAAACATACCTACTCAACATGAATGGAAACCTACCCCTGGTCATCAAAATAAATTATAAAAAATTAAATAGAAAGGAAAAGGTTCCATAATAATTTGATAATATGTCAACAATTATTTTTCGCCAGATCTTGTACCTATCAAGGCATACCTTATAATTTCAACAATCAATTTTTAGAGAATAGGACATGGCGGGAAATTTTTGTAAGAAAGTCTTGGGCTCCTACTATAGCCCATTTCATCCTTCCGCCGACACGAGATAATACCATTTTATGATGTTACATGCTATTAATCCAGGGTCATTACATTACGTGTATGTTCGTATGGAATCGCGGGTCTTCAACCACCATCTACACCAATACTATGGTCCTAGCCTTCAATTACGATCTTCTCAAGTATTTCATCCAGATCGCAGATGGCGACTGTGATTAACGTTCAACCGGCTGCTTTACGAAGGCGTTTTCAATGCCTGGTACAAAATCTTATCCGACACAAATATACTCGTTGTTCGTGCTACGGAAAATATCGCGGATTGTCACATTTACAACAACATCGAGCCCGGGTCTCACGCCCGCGGATAAGCTGTTCGGGCCTTAAACACTTGGCAAAGCCTAACTCGCTTGTGCTGTATAGGCTGTTCTTGGCATCGGGTCAGGCCTGGGGTAAAATATCTAGAAGAGGGGACACGTGATCAGAATTTTGGCATAACATCAATATTCTGTCAGCGGTCAACTTTCTAGAATGTGCTCTGGAGCGAGATACCAATGACTCTCTGCAAGACCCTACACCACTTTATCTTCGATGACAAATAAGAAATGAAACTCTAAATCCGTCTACTCACTTTTTGGACGATAATCAGTAAGTGAAAGTACAACTGACTATATATTTTTAAACAGACTTAGAATATGCGTTGTTAGAACAGAGCAGTTTGAATGGTGATGGTATATAGCGAGAAAATAGTATTTGAAAGTTCAACGGTCCCTGATCCAAGCCCCATCAAGTCGCGTGGAATATCCATATCGTAGCGATGACAACGATTCACAATAACCGTGGCAGTTCCCATATATAGTAGGAGCGTAGAATGAGTTGTACGTAAAGCCTGTATTTTACAACGCTACCAATAAATTTTGTAGCACCTTATTTGAACTCCTTATGCCACCCCTCCTAGTCCTTCGGAATCCAATGTCGCTATGGCGAGGGGACTAATCCTAAGGCAACTTCTATTTAAGCTCCTAGTCCAAGTTGATTCGGGCGCTTTTCCTATTATTTACGACCTCAGTGTAAACCAGGTTACTGCTGAAAACAAAAACGCACCATTTAGACCAGGCTTTTTTTTTCTCTGATTCCTGAATTTGTCTAGTTGGACATTTTGTGAGATCGACGGTCTAGACGGGATAGCTGTTTTCGTGCCTGAGAACGATATGACATTTTGCAATATTCTTTTATCCAATTGCAAAGTATCAGGGTGTATTTTTTAACAGTATTCTTCCTGATCATACAAGCGTCGGATAATGAATCTGTGAGAAACTGTAACAAGGGCTAGAGGTCTAGGGCTTGGAAAGGGGTTTCAATTTGCAATAATCTTCTTGGGCGTTAAGGAGGCCATACGAGTCTGGCTTTCTCCCTTCAGCTCTTGCGGCGAACCTAGGTCTATATACACGAATGGTCTCGCGCTTGCTTGCTTCAGTAATTTCAAGTCCTGTTCCACGGTATCGAACAAACACGATCATTCCGAATATTTCAAAGCCCGAACAGTTCTATCGCCGAATCGCGCAGCAGTTACACGATGTTGCCGACCTCAGCCACCGGAAGTTGCCTGTGGCCGTGGTTGTGGCTGATCCGTGTGACAGAAACTGCCAAAGGTGTCATTATCTTGATGGCAATCGGATGTACTGTCTTACTATCTACTAAGTATATTCGTACCGTTTCCCTCCTGTATACAAGTAGATAGCCGATCGTCACCCGATTTGTGTGCATGCTGACGTAGCATGCTGATTGTTACACAAGTTATCAAATCTTGAATGATTTTTCCTATTACGAACATCAATTCTCAGAGCTGCGACTGGTGGGTCCACTCATTCGCCAGCACGGTACATATAGACGGTACGTTTGCAGCAAGGGCTTGAGATGAAAAGCTTGGAAGTATATTTAAGTTACAATAATGTTTTGTTCTTTCGAAGCGTTATGGTTCGATTGCAATTTTTGCCGCAGGATAACTGTCTTGAAAGATATCAGATAATACAAGTGTAGGTTAGACGCTGAAGCCTCGTACAAAGGCTCACATGAATATCCATATATCATGCAAGCCCCAGACTTAGAGTCTCAGATGCGAGCCTTAGCTAACATCAGCAATGTGAGCTTCAATGAAATTCTCAAATTTATGGTATTGATATGTATTCTTGCGCAACCAAAAACATTGTTGGTAGTTTGGCAGTAACTTTCTTGCTGATCAGCACACCACTGCATGCTCATTCTCCAAGCATGGGATACAGATGCCGAAGAGTGGTACGGAAGCCTCTCAGACTGGAGGTTTTGAGTCTGGAATTGAAACCCCTAAGACAAACTGCATGTTACACGGACAGCCGCAGGGGATTGGGGCTGCATTGCATATCCGAGACTCGCGAATCAGAGCTTCCGATATCATGTAAATAATCATATGAGCGACAGATTGCAGCTACCCGTGTTTGCCTAATCATAACAACAGGTGATACGGACTACCATGGATCACTTGTAAAACAACTCGTACGCGTGAAGGCGGTGCCACGTTAACCTGCAGAACTACTACTCCGCCGCATCTATCCAGTACAAGATGTTAACATGGCCCAATGCATGACCGGTACACGACATGCTACTGTGGTAGTCTAACAAGGGCTGGTAGACTAGGGCTTTGAAGGGTGTTCGATATTATATTAATAATCTATCAGGGCATCAAGGAGGCCATATTAGTATTTTCCCCTGGCTGTGATTTGCGTTTAAATATACGAGAACTTTTCTTTTTCTTGCTTTGTCTTGCCTATTCAGCTCCATATTACCTATCATATCGGGTCAACATGAAAAGGAGCATGGGTAGCTGAATATGCGGTTTGCCGCTTATATGATTAATTACATAATATTATCGGCGGCTACGATCCGTGGTTCCATATAGATGCAGTCCTGGTACCTTGGGTTAAAGGCAGGCTGTTGATAAGATTGTGCTTCTTCCAAGCCCTAGACCTGTAGCCCTTGGTACAATGTATTCTACAAGCCGAGGTCTTAACGTAGCCATTACACATAGCAAATCGACAGAATCATCAGTTCAAGTCACTATTACATACTTTGGCTCATATGATATAATTAAAGGCTTTCTACTAACAGACTAACACTATAGATAACTTCTTATATTTGCCAAATAAGGCTTTAGAGCAAAAGCAGAAACAGGCAGTACAATATAGGCTTTTCATGTACTAAGTCGGACCAAATAGCTACTTACCTTCCCAAAGATCATATACGCCTGAGTTTATGAAACTGCAATAGGTTATTTTTGAGAAGCGTTGTTTGGCGTGTCGTGATAAAATAATATACGATTTGCCATCGTTTTGATTGGAGGTTTTCTGGAATGCTTTCTATTTTGTCAACCCTGATTGCTACTAATCCTGGTCAAGCAGGGAATGAAAGATGAGTCATTCAACTATCAAGCCAAGAAAAGTTGCCGCTCGTCTAGGCCTCCATAGAAACAAAAGGACGACCCCCACACTGGGATCACAACATCGTTGTTCCTCTCCTTCTCCAACTCTCGTCAAAGCTATGGACCTTCAACGAAACACGACCGTCATCACGGCAGAATGCCTCTGCAAATCCCACAAGCTTAGCCTTGAAGTCTCTACATCCAAGCTCCCACTAGAATGCAACATTTGCCACTGCAACTCCTGTCGTTATTCAACTGGCGCACTTTTTGTGATTGAGACCACCTGGCCTCAACCCCGCGAGAGTGTCGACATCAGCGGGCTCCAGAGATATCAGTTTTCTACAAACATCACGTATCGCTTCTGCGGAACATGCTCAACGCTAATGTTCTACGAATCAGTCAAGTATCCCAGCAAGCTTGGCGTCTTTTATGGACCGTTGAAAAATCTCGACAATGACCTCATTAAACTCACCAAACAAATTTATGTCGATGACACTAGGGACGGCGGAGCTTCGTTCTGGTTTAGAAAACCAAATGCCGATGGCAAGGAAATTCCGCGGTACGCAGAACAGGTTTCTGAAGATGGAGAACTTGCTCCTTCCTGGCCAGAGGTAAACATTTTTGAGAGACGTTGGCAAAGCAAGGGGCCTACATTTATTTCGTGTCATTGCAAAGGCATCAATCTGCTTCTTCATTTTGAAAACTACAATACCGAGGACAGAGCGGAGCTTCCATGGTTCATCGACCCAAAGACAAATAAGCCGATTGCCGGGTTCGCCGTTTATGACCCTTGCCATCCATACTCTTCAAACGAGATTATTAACTGGGTGTTCGTGGACCTGGGAATCATATCTCAAGGAAATGGCCGTGCGTTCCCGAGGACAGTGGCAAAGCTAAAGGCAGCGGTAGACGCCGGCGACTCCACAGTCGGAACGTTGGCCTGCTATCAATCCTCGTCGGAAGTTCAGCGGTATTTTTGCAAAGTATGCTCTGCATCGGCATTTTACACATGCAGTAAAAGACCGGAAATTGTTGGCGTGGCGATGGGCCTACTGAAGGCACCGAGCGGAGCTAGGGCAGATATATGCCTGTCCTGGAATTACGGGGATATCTCAATGAGCTTGAATGATGCGACAGGGGGCTGGAGAGGACGGTTGATAAAGAGGGTGCAAACCGATGCAGAATAGTACCTGTCTGATGACCTCTCTCCAACAATCTCAGTTGCGAACGATTAGATTGGTAGACCAAATGTCACATGGACGCAAAGGACTGGAACTGTATTGCATATCCGAGCCAAGGCTTCAATATCATGCACGAGTCATATGAGCAGCAGTTTCAGCTATTCAACTACCTCGTAATTGCCTGCTCCCCAGAACGGGAGGCAATACAAAACGAACGAAAACGAAGCCCTCGCATACATGGACCTTAGATCGTCGCCTAGCTAAAAGAGATGACTGGACTTATATGACCTCTTTGACGATTTGTAGATTATTGCAAATTGAGTATCCTTCTCAACTCTAGACTTCTAAATTTTGCTACACCAAAGTAGCGCGGCGATTTTGTTTATGCTACAAGTATCTGAATACATGTAAAATTATGATTTAAGTATCATGTATAGTTATAGGAGTATAAGACTCTGTACTGAGCTTTAGTCCTAACTTATCCGTGTGCTGCTTGGTTTTTCGATATGGCTGTGATACCAGGGGGAGGTGGCCGGTCAGAAGTGAGACTATTCGGAACATGTAGGGTACAAATCCCCCCTCTAGCTGAATAGGGGGAGTGCCATTAGCATATTACAATCTCTTGTTTGCGATTACGCGCTATCAGAAGACTATAACATCCTTGAGACTCATGATTCAGTGCTCGAAATTTATCAGGGCCGTACTTGTATCGGCAAGCTTTAGACTCAACACCAACAAAGTTAAAGATGATCCTACTTTCTATGTAAACTTGTCTTGTCATTTGTGTCATAATCGTTGTTTTTATGACGACGAATATCTCCTTTAGATAAACGACGAGGACCTAGTCTACTGCTGTAAGCTGCTCTGGGCTCGCAGTTTCTTCCACACAAAGCTCGAGCAGCTCAAGAGCGCGGTGACGCCAGTATACGCAACCAACGGTCCATACCCGCTGCCATATCCAGCGCTCGCATGGCCCTTCCACGGCATACCCTCTGTCAGGGCTTCGCTCAGGGGGCCCGAAACCAAACTGCCAACGCCTCGCCCAACGCACAGCCATCCAAATATCATCGAGGGGTCAATTGCACCCCGGTTAGAGTCCTCGGTTTCGCGGTTTCGACCCAAGGCACGCATGATACCCGGCCAAGTGGAAGTGAAGGACCCCGCGAACAGGCCATATACGATGCAAAAGACATACAGCACGGCGAGAGAAGAGGACAGCCCCCAGATGACCAAGACACCTATGGTTGCACCCACCGAAGAGATCAGGATGCATGTGGTCGCTGGAAGCCGGTCTGTCAAGGTTCCCATGATAACGCACCCAATCGTAGTTGACAGGTTAATGAGAAGCACTGTTAATGCAGACAAATAACCGGATGCACCAAGCACGGTGCGGGCATATGTCGGAAGGTAGATGCTGGGAACTAACAGAGGAGAACAATGTTAGTAAAGCTTATTACTTTTTCCTTGACTTGCATGATCATAGTTAACTTACTGAAATGTCCTGTTCCTTGCACAAGATTGCCTAGTTGGTAGGGCGCAAACAAGCTCGAGAATAAGAATTTGAGACCCCATGGTCGCATGGCTGTCGTATTACTAGGTGGCAGGCGAGGTTTGATGTAAATCGAGAGCGGAGCACAGACAATGAACAGGGCGATACCAGTTGCCCGTAATGTAGTCTGATAGCCGTACTGTCCGAGCAATCGCTGAAGTATGAGCGGTATCACGGCACTAGCCAACCCTTCACCGCCCCAAGTAATGCCATAGGCCATTCCCTTGCGTGCCACGAACCACTCATCGATGTAAAGGACAGTTGGACAGTAGGCTATAGCACCGCCGATGGCGTAGAGAACACCTTGCAGGGCGATCAGTGCGTTCGTCGTAGTAGCAAGAGACGCGAGAGCTAGCGATAATGATGCGATGAGGAGCCCTACGGGCGTAGCAAATCGCGTGTAATGCGGATACAAACGGCATAGTCCGAGTACGACGGGCGAGAATAGGTACAGAATGCCTACTCCAGTTGTTCCAACTACGGCAATGTTGCCTGATGAGGCGAATGGGGCGTGTTGGCTGTAGTAGTCCTGGTAGACACCGAAGGAGAACGCGAAGCCTGACCGATGTCAGTTGAAAAGTCCCAAGGTTATCAAGTTCCTGCTAAAACTTGAAAGACAAATCTATTTCCAGCTTATGATGCAAAAACCAGGAGAAATGCGTGGCTAATCGTTCATACCAAATATCAAAGCATCAACAACGAAGCACGCTGCAAGGAAGAGCCATGCTTCTTTACCGCCGTCGACTGGCGGCAAAGAGAACTCTGGGTTTCCAGACGTATTCTGATCATCCGGACTGCCATTCATGCCCTCCTCGGGCGATGCTACCCGGAAATTGGCATCGTGGTTAGCGGTACCGCCGGATGAGTTTGAGGCGCCGATAGAGTTTAGTTCAATTGGTTCTTGCGACATTCTCAATATTGGATTTCGACTTGCAAAGTAGAACTCGATGTTCAGATGAAACTACAATGACCGTCCGGCTGATGGTTTTATTTTTATGACGTACGCCCTTATCAAGACTTGCCGGTCCCGGTGTCGGGAATGGCTAGATAGCAAGCCCGTCAGAACAGTCCTGATAACCCCCTTTCCCCGTTCTCATTCCTTCACCAAACGGAATGTAGATGCAGCACCGCATTTTGAGGATAGTGTGGGCGACTAAGGATAGAATAGTGACTAGCTAGCACGCGAAGATTGCTAACTGAGTAATTGGCAAGATTGGGTATGATAAATAGATAGGGTGAAGGATGTGTGGTCTGTGCCCCAGATTCAAAATACCATTCCCCTTTGGGTAGCTCCGACAAACCAGCAACATCTCAACCTATTACGGTGAAACTAGGAATGCTGTATTGTAGTTGCTATGGCACATCGTAGAAGCATCATATAGTCTTCAATCAGAAATACGTGGCTGAATAAGGTCATACCGCTCGTTGAATAGCTCTACTCGAGAGTCAAGCACTTGGCAGGCACAATGAAGGGCAATCTAGGCCATCATTACAAATGCGGAGTAGACATTTGGGGTAGTATCCTCGCTCTTCATTACATGATCACGACATGCTGGCCTCAGGACGGCTGAGAGCAAGAGAAAGTATATAAAACGTTACTACCCGGGACTATCCTAATCCCTCATTGCTAGACACACATCTTAAATTCCCATCTGCTCTAGACTTGCTGCTGTCGTCTCACCTTCCCTACATTCATCCAACCTCCATTCTTTCACCATGAGCTCTGGCTTCACACTTCAAGCCAACCCTGGCACTGATATTTGGCGAAAACCTCCTACGACGAATGTGTGGAATGGTGAGTCTCGTAACCAGTTACTCTTGATACCCATTGTTTTATGATAATGCCTCTTGACACCAACGCGGTTATCAGAACCATCATGACCTTGTCACTACGAGAACTAATTAAGACTCTCAGCCCCCATATCGCGTACCACCTCAGGTCTTCTGAAGAAGTTCCGCTCGGCGCGCGTAACATTCTGGGCCCCATGGACTGAGAGGTACGACCAGGCTGGTCTACTCTTCGGTAAGGGATTTTCAGCTATCTCATCTTATCTACGTGACTGCTGGATTACGAAGGCGCTTTCTAGTCAATGTGAATCGTGCCATACATAGTCATAGCTAACTTTTGTCCCAGTGCCGCGAAGGGCTTCCTCATCTCCTCCAACCACGGAAGCACCAGAGAAGTGGCTCAAGACAGGTATCGAATGGTACCTTGGCGAAGCGCAGCTGAGCACCGTAGGGTGCGATCGATACGCGGACTGGAACATCGGCCCGCTGACCAAGCCTGTCAACCCAGAGCGAGGGGTAACGCTTGAGGTCGTGCGCGAGGGAGATGAGCATGGTCGCTCGGTCTGGATTTATCGGCTCATAATTGACGAGTCTACAGGTGAAGTGGTCGAGCGCATTGCGCTGCGTGAAGTGTGCTGGCTCCTTGCGGATGAGGAAGAGGGTGATGGTAAGGAATGGGTTCTGGATGTCAGCCCCCTTATCGCGCGGCCCGAAAAGAACGCTACGACGCCGCTAAATGCCGAGTTTAAGGAGTTTACTGTTGTATGGGACTAAGTAAGAGCTGTTGTGGAATCGCATCTTCGGGGGTTCGATTGTCAGCAATATGCGCTAGTGATGTTATCACCAGTAAACACTTTACTACAAAAGAATTATGAATGAAATCAGAAGCGGAGTAATCAAAAGACGAGGCAAAAGTGAAAGATGATTGATAACAGATGAGTTAATATGGACGTTGAAGAAGAAAAAATAATAGTTGGCCGACGGGGGAATCGAACCCCCGTTGCCTAACGATGCAGAATAGAGATGTTACTGTAGAAATATTTCGCTGTGCTTCGCTAGGCCATACCAATTCGGCCAATGGTACCTTACGTTGATTTCATGTATATACTATACTTTCCCGCTTTGCTTTCTGTAGGGGTGTTCAGAGTTTACGTGACACGTAATCCCAAACTGGCTTGGAGGACGCCCGAGGCAGCTCAGATGAAAAGGGGCAGTTATATACTAATAAATCAAGCCGTGTCACATAGTCAAGGACTGTATAGACGCTCAATCAAGTATCTTGCTTCAAAGATAGCCCTCAGTATGGTGCCGAGGACATGCCTGCTATGTCGACATAGCATTAAGTACAGAGGCGCCTACTAAGCTCAGGAAGCCCGAACTCTAACACATGTATCGGCATAGATCCCATGACGTCTCCTTGTATGGGGATAGTTTGAAGGATTATGCTATCTGACGACCCTTCACGGTGAATGCTCTGTCACGTCTACAACATCAATATGACCCTCACTTCTATTACACGACATCATGAATCGTCCATTCGTAATCAATCTACCACTAAACATCTAGCCTTCGACCTAGTTGAATACTATCTTGAAAATGCAGAGCAAGGAGAGGCTACGGCAAAACCCAAAAGCCAACCCCTTATTCGCACAGAGAATAACGTCGGTCGATGGCCTTAAGCAAGTCATTGACAGCTCAGCCTTCATTGGCTTAGACACGGAGTATGAATCAGATAAATGTAGCTATCGTCTACATCAGGTCGGGTTCGCATACATGGCTACTCTATCTGTGGGCACAGACTCGTCTAGAGACTCCTTTGAGCATTTCGCGAGCCGCAAAAGCATGTCATCGATGACTTTCAGTATCGCGCCGAGGGAAGGCGATAGTTATCATCAGCCTCTCCGAAGACCACATCGCTTTGGTAATGATTATAAGTCGTCTCATAATCAGTTGGACGAGTCTCTTGGAAACCTGATGAAGAATTACAAAGCGCGAGCTACGGCAGAAGGGAAGAATAACCTCGTCCTCGTACTCTTTGAGTACCCGGCAGAATGGGCGTTTCTCGTACAGTTCCCGTCCATTATACCATACTTTTCAGAGTGGTTGGACGTGAGGAGTCTAGCTCATGAGCTTGCCCCTCAAGGCGTCACACCGGGCCTATGTGATATGTTGAAGTGTTTCGGTTATTCTTCTCTTGACATTTGGCCAAAACCTGATAAATCTGCGGGCCCAGGCAACTCCCATAACGCCGGCAACGATTCTGTGTTGACTTTAGCGGCTCTAGAAAACCTCCTGGTACCTTCAAATCAAATTAAGTTGCAGTTACAGCAGAAATGTCACCAAATCGCTTCGCTGTTCGAAACACCCGATCTGTCCAGGCTGCCCTTTACAGCAAATATCGAAGCACTTGACGGTAAACCCTTGCCCAAAGAGCTCCGCTGCGCTGCTAAAGTAGCACAGGTCTTCTTGAATCATTGCTCCCCGATACGAACTGGCGTTAGACGCTTGTCCCTCACAGAGCGGGATCAGCAGAGGCACGCCAGGAAGATAATAAGTGCTTGGATTGCATTCAAAACGTTGGATGATCTTAACTGCTTCATTCGGAAAGCTCAGCATATAACAATCAGCGGACGCGTGCTGAAAATGACCAGTTTATACAATCCAAATTCAAACGAGGATCGGATTAGCGATGCTCGAAAAGAAGCCCTCAGACAGGAAAGGGCTGAGCGAAGGATTGCGGCAGAGAAATTTGATATAGGCGACTTGCTCATACCATGGTAGTCTTGGGTATGAAGATTTCAGTGACTAGATTGACCTGGAGACATGGGACTTGACGAGAAGAAGCCTCTCAGCTGTGCCATACCTGCCAACTCATTCGCAGACGCAATATTGTCAATGGAAATAATTGAACCTCCGTCCGACAGGAGTAGCAACATTTCGAAATCACTAGTTAAAGAACTTCAAGCATGTGTAACACATCCAATGTGTAACACATGTGCTCTTTAGGGCTTCGAAAATGTTGGCTGCGGGGCAAGGTTGTTCCGTGCCACTATCCACGAATTTTGGCGGATTGTTTCGAACAAGTAACAACGACACGACTACAAACTCAAACGCACCTAATTTATTAAATAAATCTCGATGAAATGAGCAATACGAAATCGTCTGCTAATTGACTCTGTGACGTCGGGACAAGCTATCCATCGCTCTACACTTGGCACCCCAGCACCTAAATAAAGTATGTCACAACACGAATTTCACCGTTCAAATTATTTAACAAATGGCAGCGCCTGACAACTAGAAAGGCCTCATTAACTTAAATTTCATTTCATATAAAATCAATTGCGACGCGGGTCAGACAAGATGGCACCTCGCAAAACAGTCCTCCCACTCACCTACCGAGTCTTCTTCCTAATCATCGAGCCAATATCCGCGCTCGTAGGCGCCTTCTACGCACACTTCCAACAAGACGCCTACCTACGTCTGACGGACGCAAGTTCCGCGCCCTCGCAGACCATCCCACTCGGGACCTCGATCGCGCTATCGCAGCTCGCGAACCTGTACCTCCTGTTCGCGCTGAACGAGGCCCTCGTGCTGCGGTGCACGGGTGATCTCACTGTCTGGAAGGTGGTCTTGCTGGTCTTGCTCGTGGCTGACTTCGGCCACCTGCTCTCGGTGAGCGCGCACGGCTCCTGGATCTACTGGGACTTTACTCGCTGGAATGCAATCGACTGGGGAAATGTGCCGTTTGTGTACTTGGGCGCTTCGATGAGGATTGCTTTCCTCTCGGGAGTCGGCTTAGGTGGGGGGAAGACACCCCGCAAGACTGCGTGATCGGCTGGTTTTGCGATTAGGGCGGTGGGGGAATATGTTAGGGGACCGCCAGAAAGCTATTATGAACTTCAAGATACTACAGTTTGCGGACTATCGTGACATTCGACAAGTTTGAGAATTAGTCTCCTCGGCTATGCTCTACCCAACACTTGTTGTGATCGATTAAACCCCAGGGACTGATGCTCATCGTGAGATCGCCGGCTCCACGCGGCAGTTTTAACATCCAATACCGCCAGGCCTGACGAATCAACGATATTCTATGTCATGGTCATGAGAATTGTAGCATTATTAGTGAAGATGATCTTGTAGATCCGATCGCTCTATTCATCAAAACAAATATACCTTATCTTTATCGACCTTGGTCCTTACTCAGTCAGTCGCATTAGGTCTATCCGCTCGATACTATTGGTGGATTAATATGTGCAACTGACTGGATTTCACTGATGATGGTCGTACTGTTACCGCAGGTGTGGACCATAGCTGCCATACGCTAGAGAATAGTAGAGCCAAGCCCAAACAACCGGAGCAGTTTCATTGCTTTCCCTGGCATTGCGGATAAAATTGCTGGATTTTGGAGATGCCCCTCATCGT
Source organism: Xylaria curta (assembly GCA_022495235.1). Lineage (NCBI taxonomy): Eukaryota > Fungi > Ascomycota > Sordariomycetes > Xylariales > Xylariaceae > Xylaria > Xylaria curta. Next base: position 608,691 of record MU375902.1, on the reverse strand, counting down.
AGCTAGGTTGACAAGGTGGGGGATAGTAAATATATGCGTCGAGTACCCCTCTATTGTCAGTCACGGCAAGATAATCGTAAAGATCGCGCTGTGTCTTTTGTCTGCTCATACGATCATTTCTATCCTCCTTGAATCACTTACCTTCAACAGAAACTGCAAAAATGTCCAAGTACGACCAGTACACCGGCTTCCAAGTCCACTCGGCAGACACTTGGACTACCTTCCACAAGAATAAGTTCGATGTGAAACCATTCGGTGACCATGATGTTGAGATCAAGATCGAGTGCTGCGGCGTCTGCTCTAGTGATGTGCACACTATCAGTGGCGGTTGGGGTGACCAGAAGTTTCCGCTAGCAGTCGGGCATGAGATTGTTGGTAAGGCGATTCGCGTTGGTCCCAAGGTTACTCTTATCAAGGAGGGCGAGCGCGTTGGTGTCGGTGCCCAGTCATGGTCCTGCTTAGAGTGCCGCCAATGCAAGAACGACAACGAAACGTACTGCCCCAAGCAAATGGACACATTTGGCGCTGTCTGGCCAGACACCGGAATCGTCACCCAGGGCGGTTATTCATCGCATGTGCGGACCCATGAGCATTGGTGAGTTAACACACGCCCAAATTCCATCACGATGGTTCATGTTTCTAATAGACTTGAAAGGGTATTCCCAATCCCCGACGCCATTCCAAGCGCCCTCGCGGCACCGATGATGTGCGCCGGCATCACGAGTTACAGTCCGTTAGTTCGCAATGGAGCTGGACCAGGGAAGAAAGTCGGCATAGTTGGCCTTGGAGGTCTTGGGCACTTCGGTGTCCTATTTTCTAAGGCCTTGGGCGCCGAGACCTGGGTCATCTCTCGATCTCATAGTAAAGAGGCGGACGCAAAGGCTATGGGAGCCGATGGGTTCTTAGCAACGCAAGACAAGGAGTGGAACAAGGATCATCTGATGACATTTGATTTGATCATCAGCACAGCCAACAGCTTCGGCGAAGGTTTCGATCTCGACGCGTATCTCGCCCTCTTAGATGTCCACGGTAGATGGGTGTCCGTCGGTCTGCCTGAAGACGCAAACCTTACGATCAAGCCCCAGAGCTTCATGTCAAACGGTTGCCTCATCGGGGCTTCGCATCTAGGCAGCAGAAAAGAGATGCTGGCGATGTTGAAGCTGACGGCCGAGAAAGGCATCAAATCATGGGTCGAGACTGTGCCAATTAGCGCTGAGAACCTGTCTACCACGGTTCAAAGGCTGCACAAGAACGATGTTAAATATAGGTTCACTATGGTTGATTATGACAAGGAGTTCGGTGCCTAAGTATTAGGATATATTTGGTCTTGGAATGAAAACGAAGGAACTGTAAATGAGGTTGGCATATCAGGTCGGGGGTTGAAGACGTAAGCAAGTGTAATATGAGGGCTCAGTTTATTTGAGATCTAGATTTGACGATGTCTACTCTGAAGCCGGAAACCGAAAGCCGAAAAGCAAGTTAAAGCACGCCGGCAGAAACAATATGGGTGGTGTGCCAGGTCTGGGTTATGATGAAGAATTCTTAGAAGGGAAGAGAGATCTCGTCCTAGTATACTTAAAACCCCATGTTCTTGCCATCAAGGTGTCATTGTGTAAGCTGCAAATCGTGCATTGGGATACCAGAGCGTTTTAAGATCTGCGACAGCCGATGGCAGCTGGCAAAACCCGCAGCACATAATTTTCGGCTGTGTTAGACTCGAGGTCCGTGCACCGCCCACAACCACGAAACTCCCATTTGAGATTTCTCCATCGAACTTTTTGACCTCTCATTTTCTCGACTCCTCCGACATCCCCCTCGACAAGGCCACAAGTCATCCGCAACCATGGCTACCAACAAGATCGCCCCCAACAGCCCGTCGCGCGCCAACCCGTCCGAGCTCGAGACCAGCATTGCTGGTGCTCTCTACGACCTCGAGACCAACACCGCCGACCTGAAGGCTGCGCTCCGTCCCCTCCAGTTCGTCTCTGCCAGAGAGGTGAGATAACGTCCCAGCGATGGCTTCACTTCCCACGGCCGCGCTCGATCCTGTTCCACAACCGACTTGGTTCCTACCTCGTCCGTCCATCGTCCATTGTGCGCATCTACCGCGGGCCCGTCTGCGACTGCCATTGCGTTCGAGACGGGTGTCGTGCGAGGGGCATAGCGACATCAATACTACTATACAAGTACAAGTGGAATAGGACGGGAAGCGGTCCAAGGAACACATTCTATACGTGTCCTGGAGCTCGCCGGCTGACTTTGTGTCTGAATTAGATTGAAGTTGGCCACGGCAAGAAGGCAATTGTCATCTTTGTCCCCGTCCCATCCCTACAGGGCTTCCATCGGGTCCAGCAGCGGTAAGCCATGAATCCCTTTACCTACTTTTGACTGTCTCGTACTGACCATTTCCAATAGCCTGACCCGTGAGCTCGAGAAGAAGTTCTCCGACCGCCATGTCCTGATCCTCGCCTCGCGCCGCATTCTACCCCGCCCCAAGCGATCCGCCCGCTCGCGCAACACCCTCAAGCAGAAGCGTCCTCGTTCGCGAACTCTGACCGCTGTCCACGACGCCATCCTGACCGATCTCGTCTACCCCGTCGAGATTGTCGGCAAGCGCATCCGTGTCAAGGAGGACAACAGCAAGCTCCTCAAGGTCATCCTCGACGAGAAGGAGCGTGGTGGCGTTGACTACAGACTTGACACTTACTCCGAGGTTTACCGCCGCCTGACAGGCCGCTCCGTCACCTTCGAGTTCCCTCAGTCTGGTTCCTCTGAGTACTAGGGTTAGTCAGAGGTAGGGGACAAAATGGGAAATGAATGGGGAAACGATTTAGTCATTTGGCATGGTACTGGCATGTGCTACATGATGAATGATAGCATTTAGGGGTTCTCAAGGGCCATTATTAAAAAGGCACGGCGTTCTGACTGGTAGCTTGTGAATTCAATGGACAAGCTTCGTTTCTGAGCCCACATTCGTTCTCTATTACTCCGTGCTATTGTATTGTAACCTGTAACTCTGGGGTATCGTAGATCTTTGTCTATTCCTGACTGATGCGTCCAATTCCAATGGCACACCAATATGCCAGCTCTCTTTTTTCTCTTGCGTCCTTTTCCTTGCTGGTTGTGGTACCAACCTGGTCATTCGTAGCTTCGCTCTCCCATTCCAAGCGCACAAACATGGGTATTTCCAATATGTCCTCGTCCTCCTTTAGTGGACTGGCGTCCGGCTCTTCTTTTCCTGGCTCCAAACGAAGAGAGGCTGGGATCACTTCCACAACGATGCTAACCCAATTGCGTCCTCGCTCCCAGATCTTGCCCGCTTCCGCCTGATGTATGCTCTCGTCGCCTCTTTGGCGCTGACGCTCCTTATCCCCATCTCTTAGGACGTCGTCCAGGTACATGTCGTTATCTGGATTGGCGTCGATCTGGAACTCGGGACAGAGCACCGTGACTCTCGACGCGAAACGGCCGGGGGTTGTGGCTGGCGTTGCGAGCGTGACCTTGACGTCGTCGAAGAGGGCGTTCTTGAACGTCAGGAGGAATTGCGCGGGCTGTAGGGGCTTGAGTAGACCCGAGCCAGGCGGAGGGTTGAGAGGCTTGATGGAGATGGTGGGTATGGAATTATTGGCGACTAGTCGAATCCGCCACCGCGTGTTGCTCACTTTGGACTCAGGCTTACTGATGATGTGGCGACAGACGGGACAGCGCTTCGATCGCTTCGTCCGCAGCAGATATGGGATGGGCCATAGCTGGTCCGCGAACTGCGCGCCTTCTTCTACTTGCGCCTTGGCCTGTTCGTGTGTCACCGTGCCGTCCCACCCGTCTCGTCGCAGTTGTGATATAGCCGCGCTCTCGTCTAGGTCGCTCAGTCGGAACCCTTCATTGGCCGAGTCAGCCTCTCGCATTATGGTGGATTTGTTCTTTTGCTTGAGCCCGCTCATGGAATTGCCCGAGTAAATGCTCATGATGCGCGTCAGGGCGCCAGGTGAACTAAGGCCGTAGTCTCCAAGGCCAGAAAGGCCGGCGCCGGGATTTGCACTGACGGTCTGAGAGCCGTAGAAGGACTTCAGGGCTGCGAATCTCGCCTTGTGGGTTTCTGGTATGGAGTCGGATTTGGTCGGCGACGTGTCGCCGCTGACGACGTGTTTCGACTGCTCTTCTCCATAGCGAAGCTTTTGTAGCTGGCTAAATATGCCTTGGGGTTTGTCGAACTTGACACCGATCTCGGACGAGTTCCAGTGGCAGTATGAGCAGGTCAATATCCACGGACCCGCAGGCGTCGGGGTGGCGGCGCTCTCTGCCGAAAGAAGCGCGGGTTCTGGAGGAGTCTCGAGAGCTTGGACAGCCAAGGGGCCGATACATATGGGACATTGAAAGCAGCTACGCGTACATCTATGATAGAAGCTACGTTAGCAATACTGTATTTTGTGTCCAGGAGTAGGTAGTTGTCCATGCGACCGACGTTGAGCCCGGACAGCGGATTGAACGCCCGACAATGTAATAAATATGTCACAATACGTACCGATTCCCTTCGGTCTTCAGAGTGGTACTGCCCACCTCGAACAGACAGTTGGGACAGTAGATTGTCACGATTTCTTCAGTGACACAGCGCGGACATCGGATCTCGTGGCAAACATCGCAGTAGAGAAGATACTCGAGGGGATACAAGCTGAACGTCGAGCGCTGTGCACGGGGGTCGAAGGCGAAATCGTCGTCGTCGTCATTTAGCTCCTGAGCAGTCGTAAACGACGCGTCGTCGTCGGACCGGCCCTGGACGGTGGAATCGTGGCAAGGACACTGTATGTACGTGTAGGGTGTGAAGGATGCCATTTAGAATTATTTCCAACTGCTACATCGTAGCAGACGCGGCGGGAGCGGGCACCTAGGCGTCAACGCGGCTCAGACAGTTAGTCCGTCGTTGTCGCGGTTCGACGTGGGGCGTCTAAATTTAAAAAAGTCAGATTGAGTTTGGCCGTGTACCGGAGAGAGGTAGGTGGTTAAAATAATTGAAGCTCCTCGTCGGGTACCGCATAGCGCATAGAGGGGTTCCTTACGTAAGTCCAATATACTTACTTATCTACCACAGGGACTAGCCATTACTTCTCAACCAAGCAATTGTAACCATACAATCTTTTAATGCTTTTATATAAACTGAAAAGATAAAGGTATCAAGCATCTTAATTAAGTCCTTCCAAATAGAAAAGAAACTTTGTTTTCGATAACGAATTATGTAAAAGAATTCGGGACTTTAATATGCTTTCTTACTGCTTAATCGCAACATACCTAAGGTTAAGAAAATATCGTGACACACGTAAAAAATTTCATCTCCAGAAAAAAAAAAAAAGAAAAAAAAAAAAAAAAAAGACTTGGGGATACAAGAGTAACATCGCGGAGTTTCTTCAAATGTGCTACAAGAAGGAAGTTGGAGGATGTTCTCGATGGTTGCACTGCCTCCAGTTGATTCTTCATGTGCAAAGAACGACGAAAGACGAACTCCTTGACGCACGATGCAAGTTCAGGCTCTCTAATGTGATCTAAAACGAGAGGACATAGCCTTTTAAAATCGTCCTCGTTACAGACTCGGATGCGCGTGTAATGCCTGTGTTGCTGCAATTGAGGCCCCAGAGACGTTGTGGGAGTGTTGGATGACGAAGAGTGCGTGAATGGTCAAAAGAGGCGAGAATCTGCAGCACTAATATTGTATTTAGGTTTGGCAAGAAAGGAAGTATTCGTAATAAGGATTCGAATTCTCTATTTTTCATATACCTTGGGTTCTCAGGACTAATAATATACTTCTTTGCTACGTAGTATAACGCGAGAACACGCTACGCAAAAGGGTTCGTGGAGCTTTGCACGTTCTGACGTCTACGATGGATCGCTGATACTGTAAGTTGATCTGGATGTTGAGAATAGGGCTGCATATCGAAAAAGGACGATCAATTTAGGTAAAGTTACAACAGCGCGGGTAGTTGCCGCCCACCACTGTAGGTAAATACATGCATCCCTGCGATACACACCTTTTGCTATTGGTCCTCATGCTATCTACGAATTATAGCAAATCAACCATAATTGGCAACTCTCACCCGCGTCCTCTTCATTGATAAAATTGCTCTAAAGTCGCAATTTTCCTATCGAAGTAGACGAAGACATCGGCAACGGTATCTTGAGGAAGCCGATGGGAACTCAACCGAACCGGTCAAGTAAAGTAAGGATTCAACCTTGATAACACTGTCGGATGGTATACGCGGCAGCTCACACCGGTACCAGTGGTATCACTGCGACGGACCCGACGAAGCGCCATCATTCAAGCCCCGGTTTTCAAGAAATGCGCTGCTCGGCGTTTGATATGCTGCCACTCAGTCTAGATGCCAACGAGTCATATCAAAGCTTGGATTCCCTGGTCAAGCCGCCTTATCATCAGCCCATCGCCGCTTCAGAGTTTTTGGAAATTCGTCGCCAAGACATACAAAGCTCCGAACCGGATTCATATTGTGATAATGGATCCCCCAAGGACGAGACATGGTGCATGTGATCAGACGAACGCTCAGTCAATTAGAGCTAACAGACCTGCAACTCAATCGTCCATCGCTCTGTCAATATACCTGTGAACAACGCGGAAATTTCTGTTCGTCCAACAGCGGAGAACCTTGGGATTGCGGGTATGTGATGCGATCCGGTCCGATGTGATCAAATAACACAAATATCTAATTTGAATGGACTAGCCACTATGGCTCAAAAGTGATTATGCAAGCCGTCATGCGCAGACAGCATTGTGCAGTCCACTTCGCAGGCCAAGCCTGAATCTTGGCGGCTCATGGTGCAGAGATTGTAAATAATGGTGCCCAATATGTTATTACCTTTCCGCACAGATGAACTAAAATTTCAATAATAACGAGACCGGAGCTGAGCTGAGTGCCGAGTGTTGCATAAAAGCAACAGTTGTCCAGGACCTGGTCTTGTCCCACATAGCAATGGCATTCCCAACATCAACAAGGAATCATCTTCGACCACTAAATCTATCCTCACAGTCACAGTGCCCGCCGGGCAGCTCCCCTTAAGATCAACGAATCTGTGACGTCCAAAAGTTCCCCTGTCATTAATATTCGGATCGGTCCGGAGAAACAAATGTCATTTCCCTAACATAATGAGATGCTTGTGCATATAGGCACAGTCTGTTCAGGACATCCGGGACGCGACCTCCCCGGCGTATCTTTAGAAGGACTGGTAATGGCTCAAATATAACCTCTCTGGGCCATACAGAGGTTGGTCTTGTGGTTAATTCAGCCTCGGCCGCAACTGGCCTGGTGTTCTTTCCTGTGGCATATATCCTTCGGCCCTCTGCTAAACGGGCTGAATGATATTGTTGACCAGTTTGGTGTCTTTTGTCTTCCCTTTTAAACCCAGAGACTAATACTAGTGTGACCTTAAAGAAGACAAAAGTTATTCACACCAAGGTGGATGCGATACACAACACAACGTGAGCCAATCGATCTTAAATGCGAACCCATCTTAAGGTACTTGATTAAGCATTTTTATATATTGCGGTGCTACTCCGCTAGCTACGACCGTATCGGTATTACATATTTCAATATTCTCTCAAAAGAAGCGATGTACCATTGTTAAGCGATGAACAGTGAGACGACACTTTAGCTCCGGCTAGTTCGAATCGCACTCTAGAATGGATAGCCTATCAGACCAAACTTCATTCCATAATGGAATATCAAATAGATCGCATGGACGGAAAGTGAGGAAGCTTTTGGCTGTGGTGAAATGGGACGGTGCATCGAGGTCCAGCGAGGTCTGGGATAGTCTTAGAAGGGTGAGCAACTCTCAGGCCGCTATGTCGATGCCTCTGGCTGAGATAACCGTACAGGACCCCGATTTATGGCTTCAAGATGGTGATTGTTACGTGCACCTTTATGACAGAGGGCAAAGCCGTCGAGGTCCTGCCTTCAAAGTTCCATATTCAGCGTTGCTGGAAGCGAAGTTCCAACCGTTAATCGACAAGTTCGTGCCCACAGCCCGTTTTGAGCCAACTCAGATGAACGTGTACGATTGTAACGAAGCAGCAAGCCATCCTAAGCGTCCGACGGGGGCTCGGATCGAGCTTTTCATTCCCGCACCTTTTGAACTGGACAAACACCATTCTTACAATTACCATCTCGCGACACGAAATCTTTTTGCTTTCATCTTCCGAAGATCAATGGTCGGAGAGTGTCTCGGAAATACTCTAATAACCCTAATGCATAATCTACAGCAGTTTCGAACGCCCGATGCCAACAATATTCAAGATTTGATAAATTACATGGATGAAGAAGGGTATTTAGATTTGAATGGACAGCCGACTTATGCATCGGCAATGCTTCTATTTGGAGAAGCGTTTCAGCTCCGGCATCTATATATTGATGCATTTGCCCACTGTTGTGGCATGGGCGATCAACTATACCTCGCTTCTGAATATCAGGTCTGTAGCACGCGTTGATACATCTATGCAGTATTCGCTGATAGAACGACAGTTTATACCTTGGACAACTCGCGAGTTAATTCAACGCACAAGGTTCGAAATGTATTCCAGGTTGAGGAAAGCCACTTCTAGGTTGAAAATCTTCCTCGCTTGCGATATCGTATTATACCCGGAAGCTCAGCAACACCTTGAATCCTTCCGACATTTCCTCTATCGGGTTTACGCCGTCCGTTTTGGATGTTACCCTCCCCAGGATGAGATCTTTGACGCCAGTATGTTTTGTACGATGCAACACGACTTCAAAGCTCTGTACGAGTTTTTAAGGGATGAAACCCCGGGCATCTCTGCAACAACACAATTTTCGATCGAAAGTGGCATGGCTCCGTTATTGGTACTCAAATCATTCGACCAACGATATAACCACAAGATGCTTGCCCACCCCCTTCCGTTACTCCCAGATACCCCACGAAAGAGAGAAATTTCCTGGTGGTATCAACCAATTCAGACGAATCGGTCGAGACGAGCCCATGACCTAGCGGCATTATCTAGAGCAACAAATTCTCACCGTCTGGATGTGATGGGGAACCATCTGGTATCCGCGTACCGCAAATTTGAAGAAGACCAAATCTTCTTTCCAGCAAGGGCACGCAAATTTGATAATCTAGGGCCTGTTGAGGGCCGCAAAGTTAGATGGATCCTGATCTATGCAATGTATCAGACGTTATGTCAGGCAACAAAGATCGCGGAGGAGATCCGAGATGTTAAAGGGGTCCCATACCACTTGTGCATCTCAACGGCCGGCTTGCCGCCGTGGGAAATAAGACGACCAATTGACACATTCACGCAGAACCAATTGGGCCGTGACTCACTAGTAACGCTATCCCCTCCCTCAGTGCCGTATTTAGATGCGAATTTGGACAACGACGGCTGCGCACCCACCAATCAGGCTACGTGGAACACGAAAAGGAGTCACAGAAATACCCTCTCCAAAGGCAGCTTTGCAGACACCATATCTCGAAAATCCTCAGCACTATGGCGTTCACTTAACCTACTCACCAAGCACGAGTCGGAACGCCCTAGGTCTCAAATAATATCCCACTACGGGATCACGGGTCGCGGGCATGGTATTGTGAAGGCTACTGATGAGAAGCTGGCAGCTGAGATAACATCAGCCGACCTAGCTCACCCGCTGAAAGAGAAGCTCGTCGGCGGAGTTCCCGACTCACCGAACCGATACAGTCATTCCGAAGCCAGGACTTCTGACACCTATGTGACCCGCAGCCCACCCATGTCTCCCATCGAAAAATGGGAGGACGAACGCGCTATCCTTTTTTCGCGCTGTGGCCTCCATGATGTGAACAACGGTATGAGCTCACCGATGTGGCCCAAACCGTTGCGCGTGAATGATTACGGGTATCAACCTAGAAAGCGAACGATTCGATTTGACGAGAGCCCCCCTCTCCCTTTAAGAAGACGGCCTATGAGCGCTTACGATGATCCTGGTCAACAGTTGCAGCTGGCACCACTGAACGTCTATCCGGCCGATGAGGATTCGGCAGCAGATTTCAAGATCCAGATGCCCTCGCCCCAGACGCCGACTCCCTGGAATCATATTCAGGGAAACATGGAAATCCAGGCCAGGAACCACGAATCGCGTGTTGAGGCAGAGGCAGAGTGGAACCAATTCACCCACCTCGGGCGAGTCATCCAAGCTGGGTCGGATGCGCCGACATCGAGACGTGCGTCAGCAATGTTTTGAAAGAAGATTTACATTGCAATTACTATTGTCCTCGTGCGGAATCGCTTACGCTAGGTAGAATTGACAATATTTATTAATAACGTCTTACATGGGGGTTTTCTGAGCCGCTGTCATCTGACTACCTATGTCCTCGATTGCCATTTCACTTTCACTCCGCTGAATAGAATCTTGAAAGACCGCGAAACGATATACTACACGATGGTGGGATAAATATCAAGAAGGCGGCACAAATGGAATGTTCTATGCAGTAGCGTCATGCTGGTTTACGACTTCATTATACATTTGGTTCGAAACAGTCGTCTTCTAATTTCTCTTGTGATTAATTATTCTTCATTATCTGCATTAATTTATATGATCCGGAAAGCCAACTTCAGCTTTCAACGTCACATTAGAGCCCATGTTATCATTCCCTATTACATATTCTCGACGGGGAATTATCGACAGACTATAAGGGTAACATATTCACATCGCTCGCTCAGCGTCAGGCGCATCATTAGGTATATCGGTTCCCACTCTTTGCTTAGTCCCGCTTGACGCTAGCTCCGTAGGCGAGGTTGTTCACTATTTCGTTGCCGAGCTCGTAGATCATGTAGGTCGGGGCAACAAGCCAGGCGCCGCTGTAAAAACCGTGTCAGCCCTGCCAACTTTCCAAGACTCGTTACTGGGAGGAATAGAGGGAGGGAACTTACTTGGGAATGATCCACAAGAGGATCAAGTCCGGCAGGCTGTTGTGGCCAATGTTGTCGAAACCTGAAAAATATTCGCAGAGCCCTGTATATATCCTCATGGTCAGCCAAGTTTACTCTCATCTTCAATCTTTATGTTCGAATATTCGTGAAAAGGGGGGCCCAAGCGTCAAACAACAAGAAGCAACTCACAGTATAGCACCGTCTTGCTAAGAGTCATGACAGCCGCGCTGAACGCGGTCAGCACGATGATGGCAGCCTTGCGTCCCACGATGACCTTCTTGCCGCCAACGGTGATGGCGTTCTGGTAGTATGCGTAGGCGTAGTAAAGGTATAGAACGGTCTCGAGGGCATTCAGGAAGCCCTGGGCGCCGGTGAAGCCGTTGTTGGAGTTGAAGGCCTTGAAGCCGTAGACGTAGTCGACTTCGCCGTATAGCGCGTAAGGCGACCATATCGGCCAGTGGAGGTCACCGCCCAACATGGTTCGCGGCCGCAGAAGCACGTAGCCGCAGTCCCATATCACGAGGGGGAGCGATATGGCAAGCCAGAAGAGTGTGAATGAGCTCGGAGCGTGTGTGTATGTTCCTGCGGCTATGGATGGGGCGGCGCTGCCCTTGCTGACGGATCGTGTATTGCCCATTGTTTTGGTTCTGGACCCTTTCTTGGGTTCGTTCGTGTTGAGATGGATATGTATGTGTCTCTTCCTTTCGCCTTGTCTCTGGATTACTGCGAGTTTCTCTGTCGACTTCCTAGGCGCAATAGACTTTTGGTTTCTTGAGGACGATTTGTACTTCGGGGCTAGGACTTGGTCGTTAGGATCCGTCAGCTGTCGTGTTTATCCGTCTGGATAATATGTGTTCTGGTGCTCGGTGGTGATTTTAAGGAGTAGGTATGATGATAGAGAATATCAAAGTAGGCGATCATGGAAGAAGATCCAACTAGGCCTGGGGTCTCGGGTTTTATAGAACAATTAGGGTTGTGGAGCAATGTCACCAACGGCTGTACCTACTGCAAACAAGACAAGCTTCTATTCCAGATTCCAGATTCCAGATATCGATCTGTAACGTTATGCACATCTTCACACAGCCTGTCTACCCGCGATCAATGGTGATTGTGGGGTTTTTGCTTGGTGGATGCTACGTGCCGGTTACGCTAAGTATTACAGGGGCTTTACCGAGGGGTCCCAGTTGAGCTCCGAACCCTGCGAATCAAGGACCATACATGCTCATACATGCCCGTATACTAGCTCTCTTCCTTCCCACTCAATCCCATCTATATTCCCTTTTTTCAACAGTGAGAAAATCCCTACCTGAAGCTGTTTTGTTGCGATTACCATACAAAGTAAATGTGTCCCAGTATACAAACTGGCGCATCGAAGCACTCGGCTGTGTCCCCTTCCGACGATCGTGACAGAGGCAGCTGGTCACGCGATTTGGAATTTGGCGTTTCGTCGTTTTGAATTGACCGTTGCGCAAGCTGCTGATTGGTCCCTTGGCGCACCAAACCACAAGAAAGAATCGTATTCGGGTTTCTTGCAAGCTCTTTGGCGATTTGAAAAGACACCTACTACCCTACTTATTTCTATTTGCACAACATCCCGCACGCTCCAACATTATAGGAGATCCCCAATTTGCGTATTCGGGTGGATCTTGTTAGCTGTGACATACTGTAACTAGTCGGTCCGTTGCTCAGCTGTTTTATGATTGATTTGTGGACGTTTGAGGCAGTGAAACCAGTGACGTAGTTAGCACGTGTGATCATGTAGTGTAAGCTGCATGTATTGGAAATATAGATGGGGTTTCGCGAAGGAATAGAAATCCCATCCTCGCGCGAAAAGACACACGTCAGTTAGTTATACAGACAGACGTGGAAAATACACGCTAACCGACCCTTGGTTAGTTATTTGTCCACATTGGCCGAAACCAGCATATCAAAGTATCTTCAACTAGACAATGAGATATGCATTGACAGATATTCTATATGCACTGCAATCACCGGAGTTACCTGTCGCTAAGGATTGCCTTTTTGTGTGTGGCTTGACTCGGCTTTCGGTTTCGTGATGGAGATAAACCAAATCCGTCTTTCCGAGTAAGAGCCTTATAGGCAACCGATTAGTTCCGAACACAAATACGGCTCAGCTGAAATAACAGTATCAAAGACATGATGTTATATGTATAGGTAGAATACTACCCAACGATTCCTGCATGCGTATCCGTGTTTTGTTCATAGCCCCCCTTTCCCGAGCCACGCTCAGCTCTACGAGCAGACATAACATCATTCCTTGACATTCTGCATGGCGCTCTGTGTCAACATCCGAACATACCAAGGGTGCAAGAACACAACCTTGGATGGGACGGAATGCGGTGCGGGCGCGCCCTTCGCCTTGGGCGCTGAGCTGCTGAACAAGGCTGATTTGAAATGGAAAACGGCAATTTGCTGCTCGGGGTCGATCTTAGCGCTAAGGAAGATGAGACCGTCCGAGTTGCGCAAGCCGGGCTCGAGGGGCGACCCGCCGCAGCGGACCATGATCTCGTTGCCCACATTCTCCACAACCTCGAAATGGTTTGAGAACCGCAGACCCTTCTTGAAGTTGGAGACGGCTAGCTCGGACGTGTTCCAGAGATTGTCGTCGGTGCCCGGCGGCTTGTCATACCGCTCTTGAAGGATGCTCTGCGCCTTAAAGCCTGAGAGGTGTTAGACGCTACAATTTAAGTAATCAATTCGCCGCGGAGGCGCGAAGAGGTGTGCAGTCGCTAGTTAGACGGGTGCTCAAAGTCAATAGACATACCCCATCGGCTCCAGATGCCTCTGCAGAACTCGAGCGTGAGCGCCTTTTCGTCGTTGCGCAGCTCTGGACGGACTTTGCTGAGAGGCATGACCCTGATCACATCGTCTTTGAGAGCTGGGCTTTCGTTCGGGTTGTACCGCCGCCATGTCTTCGTCTTGAACATCTGGTCGTCTTTGGTCAGAGGCACGAAGCTTGTTGTCGCTAATAGATAAGCCATTCCCGCGCCGACGCTGGCGACGCCGCCGCCGACGCCACAGAGGCCGGTCAGCACTGCTGCTTTTAGGATGCCCATTCTATCGTACTAAATTTCCTTGGTATTGCCTCTGCAAGAAGTGAATGAAGGCGAGAGAGTGATGGAGACCCCGACTCTCGCGCCGGCGATAAGATCCAGCACATACGATACTAAATAAATTGGGGCATTCCGGGATCGGTGGAGCTGTTACATATTGCGAGCTGGTTCTAAACACTACCTACGAACTAACCTAGCTACCTTGGCGGGTATTCCAAAGATTGAAGTTGAATTTTCAGTTGAAAATTGTGCACTTGGGCACACCATTTACATCAAGATGCCCACTTTGACAATCGACGACTACGTAAGCGCAGTGTCTTACCCTTGCCGCAGTACAAATATGCAAAGCGCGTTTAATCTAGTTGACCCGTCGTTAAGCATGATGCATTCGACTAAAAAGGGGTACATGTCAAGAGGCGATTCGGAATGGAACATGCAGAATCGCGACAGCAATTAAGGTTCCACAGGCCCAGCATAAATTGCGGTATAAGATTAGCAAAGTTTGTATGACTGCCGCCGCAAACGTAAAATCTGCTCATAAGCTAGTTATCACAAAGGTGAAAGGCAGCATTCACGGAGTTGCTCTAGCACGCAAATATGACCGATAGTAAGTGGAGGAATCAAGACCGGTTGATTAATCGTGCAAGTTTATGAATAGTGTAGAGAAGAAAGGAGGAAAAGTCGAGTCTTACGATGCTCCTCTGGAAGATATTTGCTGTGCATGGTCACGTGACAAGACCCGTTCTGGTCGCACTAGTCTAAGAAATTTGCTTCTAAGCATTTTCTTCGGCAGACTTTCCTCTTTATCATCCTATGTTTTCGCCGACCAACTTTCATCGTACGTTCAACATAACATCAAGTCAACTTATTGCTATCCATGCGCAACTATATTGTGAGAATCCATGGCATAGCAAAATTAACGGTAAGATCGACTTGATGAATTCCCTTCTCGCGTGCGTCTTTGCTGGCCACTTCACCTACCAGTCGTTCTATGTTGAACATTCGAGAGTGCACCAAAACTATCCACAATATATCACCTTCCTGCGACTCTCAATGCGCAGGTAGTCAATTATTTTCTTGATATCGTTCGTAGTGGAAGAATGAACAAGGGCCTAGACAGCCCGTCCGATCCACCCTGCTGTCGTAGACTTTAGTGCGACAGCGGGACTATTTGAGGACAGACATACACAGTACACACATAAATCTTAGTGATCAAGAGGTGCCTCGTTACTATTCACAAATAATAGATACCCGAATGCTTTATTAGCTCGGAATTCATTATAAGAGCTGAAGTCAGCTTTGTGGCCCACACAATTTACCCGAAATGTCGTATCCGTCTTCAACACCTCACCCGACCCTTCACGGGTTTCCAGGCGAGCCATCATCTAGATTGATATCGAACTCGGGGATGAAGGAGCCACGAGCCCGATCCAGGTTTCCCGCAAAGCTTGCATCCTTGAGCGCGAAGTTGGCAGAGCCGAAATCGTAGGCCACCAATTTGTCCCGCAGGGCCGTTGATGGGAAGCCATTCCACGACACCAGAGCCCCGTAGAACCACTTGCCGGTGGCGTTCTCGATGTTGTCATCGTCCGTGTTGCCGAAGCGGAAGGCATGGGAGCCAACGCCACTGTTAAGAGATTAAGAGTTAGAATTGAAAGAATTGGGGTATTTTGGGATCGTGCATGAAATGGCAGGTGTATAGAGCATTCTCGCCCAACCAAAGAATAACCAAAGATACTTACTCTTTGTGGTAGACCATCTTCGGATGAGTTCCCTCCCAGCGGACATCGCCCGCGGCTTTGATCTCGTAGTCTCCGTGGGCCGACGCCGCGACGTACTTGGCCACGCCATTTTGGGCCCAGACCACTATGTGTTCCCAATCGTTGCGATGACCAGCCTCGAATGGTAAATAAGGTAGAACGACACTATTAACGACAAGAGTTAGTGGGTAGTATAAGGCGTAGTATCCAGCTCGACGCGTACTCTTTCTCAAAATAATAGTCGTATACATAAGCACACCAGCCGTTGTTACAGCGAGCTCGAGAATAGACATTGTTGTTCTGCAGGTCAGACAGGTCGTGGCAATCAGAAGAAAGTCCCGTATTCTTGTAGTCGAGACCGGGGTTAATCGTGCCGTCGGGGCCAATGGCGGGCGTATTGTAGCATCCATCGGTGTCGAAATCCATTGCTGGCTGGAACTTCAGGTCGTTGGCGGTAGCTTTCTGAGGTAGAGCTTGCGGAGGGTCTCTAGCCACAATTCTAAATGGCAAAGCATTGGCGCCAGTCGCCATGAGGATTGCTAGGCCAGTGGCCACGAAGCTCCGTCGAGAAGGCATCCTGGCTGCAAGATGGACTCAATAGCGATCGGAGGAGACGGGAGACCTGACAAATCTCCGTTGCAAGAGATTATATTCGGGGGCGCTACCCTTATATGGCTTCTCGACTACCTCGTGCCCTCTAGCCACTCTCACGATGGCGAAGCGCCCTGACCTCAACGCTTTTCAGATTCCAAGGGCATGCCAAGATGCAGTAGGATAGGCCCGCCTTCCTACTTTAGTAACGCATAAATCCCCCAACCTGTTCTTAGCAATCGTCGCCGTGCTGATACAACCATTCGATGCAATCAAGAATCGATATGATCGGCGGATGTTTTGGATGGCCGGCCTATCGTCATTCAACGTGGTCGGCCTCACGGTAGCTTATTCGCACCAAGACGGTGGTAGTAGACCACTTTGAACATGAGCTCGTCTTAATCCATAGTAGGATTTTATCCGAACCAACTTCCTTCCCCGGTTACTCGCCCAGCGTTGCATGCATAAGATAGGATAGATCCCATGAGATCTCCCCTGATCCCTAGTCCCTGACGATCAATGACCAACATACGACTACCTCTCAGGACTCAAACAAAACGGAGTGTCTCTTGCCTATTAGATAACCAGGCAATCAATGTCTTCCTAGTCTGTCAGCTTCAGGAGTGCGCAGACCTCTATGCATCGCACCACAGCGTGAATTACACGAGGAGACGCTCCCTCCGGAGTCTTTTCCGGATCGATGTGACTACCTACCCCACGGTACCACTGGACTGACCACTTTGGATCTCACTTCACTTTGCCGCCTTTGCAACACGATTGGACCTTGATTTGCACGTGCTAAAGACAGCGATCGACGGTGACTCGGCCAGCTCTCAGAATGGCTATAAATTTCATTCAAAATGTCTTGGCTCGCGCCCAACTCAGCCCAGTGGTCTTCACTACATTATTGACGTCACCTGCTTCGAGCCCTACATTCAGAGTCATTGGGCTGGAATTGTCTTGATAGGTAATGCCCATAGGTTCTTATACTTTATTTCGTATTATCGTGTTTATTTTTGTCTGTTATTGTTTATTACTCTTTCTGAATATGTCAGCTCTGAAAGTGTGAAATCTTGCGTGCGATATTATGAGTTCAGTTTGCCTCGACGCATCTCCCATAATTCCCCATCACCGACTTGTGCCACCAACCCGATCACGATCTATCGATAACAAGTTCTCATTCCAACTCGAAGAAAGAGCATCCCAGCAATGTTATTTGGCATATGACTTTTCGATCGTTTCATTACAATGAAATGATTTGGGTGGGCTCGCCTGCTTCTGGACCCTAACCAAGGCGTGAATTGGTTTTTACGCATTTATGACCAAAATAAGTCAGTTGATTAGACGGGAGAGCTTCTAGATCGAGTATAACTACAGTTAATTGACCGAATAAGGTAGAAAATTAACTAAAAACCAAAGTGAAGAGCAGTGTATCCTTAATCCAAGTCTATTTACCCTATGTGTTCCCCTTGTATTCCATTATTTTCTTTTACATGGAATCTAGCTTGCTCGCTAGTTTTCAGAGGCTGCCATTAGACTGCCCCAGCGGCACAGCTCGAATCGAGACTCCTGAAAGACGTTCATGCCCTACTAATAAGAGTGTAGGTAGATGATAGAACCCGCTTATTCGCCTTAACGAAGTGCTGTGTGTTGTCATAATAGCATAAAGAAGTAGTTATAGAACAATCAAAGTCGAATCAGCATGTAGAGTCTTCTGAAGCTGGAACCATCATCGTGCAATCCCCTTGGCCAAACAATGGGACTCGAGATATCCACCCGTTAGTACCGTAGTCGCTTACATGCCCATGCTCTGAAGGATTTCATCTAGACATAATAATCTAGATAGGTCAACGTTCTCCTCGTCCTCAATCCTCTTAGTTAGATAATATGATGGCGCAACTGGCTCGTAAAATATACGATAGGATGCATCGAGGAAGGATCGTTCTACCATCTCTTCATGTATGCGGGACTCATCCTCTGAGAAACCTGCTAGTTCTGCCAGGGCACCAATAGCTTCCATGCAGAATATGAACGCTTTCTCTCCATACCGGTCATTTAGCAAGCACGTCATTGGGTGTTTACAAACTAGATGAAAGAGAAGAAACGTTAGTGCAGACCAAATTGTAAAGAGGTGTGGGGGATGGGGACTTCTCTTTTACCTTCGATATGACGCCGTGCGAATTGTTTGGTTTTCTCGGCAATTTCTGGGGCGAACATGTTCCGGAAAGTTGAGATAGACATAGCGGCGGAGCCGTATTTGATCCGCATGATACACCAAAGTTCGATAATTGCTAGGAGCTCAATATTCTCGAATCTAGGCTGGGTTTTGTATGTGAATGCACCAAATTCCCAATCGAGTCTATTATGCATCCACCTGGCCACGGGAAGGAATCTCCGTTCGCACCAGAGGTCTGGGTTCGATTCCTGAGCGAAATAACCGAGAAACTCAAGTTCCCCAACAAGTATGCAGAAGGTAGACAATTCGCCAAAGCGGTGGTATGTCAGCGACAAATCTTCGAGTGATGGGATCCACCGACTAGATAATAAAACGGCTGACAGATCCTCATAACTTTTGATTATGTCGCTGTGCTGGATTTGTCTCTTCATCAGGAAGATTTTCATGAGATACGGGGATTTGTATCTCAACGTCCATTTTGCGAGGCGTGCCAGAAAGCCGTTCGTTATCGCCTTTGTAATGGAACATTGGTTTTCTTTGAAAAGTGTGTAGAAGATTGGGTGGGCGCGGATCAGATTGACAGGATATGACTGCTGGGTGGCGAGTTGGCGAAACACGCCTAGTAGTACCTCGGGTGGTAACTGTAAGATAGGAAAAGCCATGGTATCACTACTTCCTTCGTTGCTGCTTTGAGCGACTTCAGCCTTATCCATAGTGGCAAGATGCTTCTCCGTGATGGCAAGATTCTTCCCCGTGATGGCAATATGCGCAAACTTTGACCAGTGTGCAGGATCTGTAGAAGGCGCCATGTTGTCGATGGGGAAATAAGCCGGATAGTAGTATATATGAGAACAAAGCTTAGATACTGTAGAAAGATTTTGGCATACAGTTTTATATATAGCTTGAGAGAACAGGGAATAATGTAATAGACCTGAACTATGAGCAAAGGTTAGATTGAAGGGGGAAATTTTGCTAGGTATAACAAGATATTGTTTGTGAAAGAGGCAAACGTCTAGTAGTCATTCTGTTTTATTAATACAGATAACATAATGCTAAAATCCGAAACTTATCGTTACACGGCAATCCCTGTACTCATCTACCTGATTTTCTATAGAGAGTCGTTTTGTCCGTGAACCCTTGCCTTGCGGCGCATACATTGTAATATATTTATTATTCTACCTAGGTTGTTTCACAGTGGAGTTATTTTGGGTAGCAGGAATTCTGAAAACACCGTAGACGCGTTCATACCTACTCAAGTGCCTGTATGTACTATTTCCCTCACATATTCATGACGGGCTGCAACGAGGCGTGTTATATGTCAGCAGCGCATAGTAATCTATAGACTTGATTGACTGCATTAGCACAATGCTTCTTGTACTAATGAAATCATCACACTTAGTATCATACAACTAATGTCGTCCCGTAGGGTATTTCCGCTTCATCAACCAAGTCGCTGGTTCCACCCTGTGAAGTTAAGCTACTAGGAGTTCGCAAATTAAGTCGAAGGTAGGGGGAAGAGCTCGATATTATTGATTCCTGAGTCTCGACTAGTTGGGGGAGACCCAGACCTTTATATAGCTAAATATCTATTATATCCCCTTCTTGCCTCCTGTGCACTTGGTGTCTGACATACCCGGCACTCTGCACTTCATTCGTGTTTATTCTAGTAATAAGGCTTTGCATGAACTCCCGTAGATATATATAGTTTTCAACACTACTGACAGTTAGTAATCGTGCAAGTCCGACAGGAGAGTCTGGCCATAGCCTGCATGCGCCAAGCAGATCCCTTCTCATTTATTTTGTATTAGAAATCCGGTCCATATAAGAAGAAGTCAATTTGTGCCAGTCTGGGCCAAATAAGGCCGTAAAATTGTCCCAGCAAATGATCAATAGCTGGACCTCGAGCTCTATGGGTCCAATGGAGATGTTGACCAGCTGCTTGGACGCTCCCTCACCAG
This sequence comes from Xylaria curta, assembly GCA_022495235.1. NCBI lineage: Eukaryota > Fungi > Ascomycota > Sordariomycetes > Xylariales > Xylariaceae > Xylaria > Xylaria curta. The sequence continues at coordinate 588,220 of MU375902.1, read as the reverse complement.
CACCACTGCCATAAGCGTTTTGCGCTTCACGTTCTTTCTCGGGATTGTTAAATATTCTAGCCTCGACCTCATAATCCCAGGCGTTTCGGTACGCTTCGCGGATCTCGTCTTCGAATTCGCTGGACCTAACGATCTCGAAATCTTTCGCAGTGAACTCCCAGTCCTCCCTGTGCTCGTAAATTTCGAAGTCTTCAAGCTCGGCTTTCCTTCCAAGATGGGATGTGGACTTGACGATCAGGATTCCGAGTCTAAGGACAGACAGGGAATAAAACCCGACTGTTTTCTTGATGCGGTTCTCAGCGTACTTAAAACGTCCTGTCTTGTCATCATAGTAAACACCATAGAACTCCTTGCACGTCTTCGCTAGGGCGATAATTGTGTTGGGATCGTCCGAAAGCGCCGCAAAGATCATCGATTTCAATTCGTAAGGAACTGCCGATACCTGAAGTCAGTTTCTCGCTTTATTGACTGTAGTTCGCAAAGATGTAGAGGGACAAGACGTTTTAGAACAGTGCTCCACCTGGATTAGGATCGTGTCGCTCAAACAATGGAAAATGAAGACGAAAGACTCACGGCACATGACTGTGCATGGGCCTGAGACGCAGGAGACCATGTTGCTCTATTTGTCCAGGAAACCCTTCTAGCCAACTAAAGGAGGTTTCACGGTTATAGAAAAGGATTGTTATATATGAGATTCGCCGAGCCTGTGCTACAGATGAAAGCAACTGAACAGGGCAGGGAAAAGGCTACAGAGAGTTGGCGATGTCAAGAACATCATTGCCTTGCTACTGAACATGGGAAATCGAACTCTTACATATATTAAAGGGCAAAAACATTAACTACGGGGCGTGTTTTAGTGAATATCCCGTGTCTCAGTTAGGGATGGCCCGTGCCGCACAGCTGCTGTTTGTCACAGCTACGTACTACCCATCCGATAATTTGAGAGGGTATGCCATTTTAGAAACTCAATAGAATAAATTTCGAGGTTCAACAATCCTTCCACTTAAGTTCTCTTTTGGAGTGGCTTTGAAGCGTCCTAGTAACAACAAGGCTGTTGTTACCCTATCATCATTTCACAGAAAAGGACTTTCGAAGAAATGTAGTTTGTTATACAGCCTGCTAACAAACAGCTGCAGCTCGTTCAAACTAACAAATCTTCAAACCTTACAAGTTTGCAACTAAAAATAACAGATTACTATCACGTGTAACGCTAGAGCAGGAAATTCCTGACACATGACACTGTCTACAAACTGCTTTTCCATTCTAATAAATCGTAACGGTTTACTAGAGTTTCCAGTTCCTAACTTAGGACGCAAAAGCCGAACCAACGGATCGAGTAATATAGCCACAGGCTCGCAATCTCCACATCTTTTTCTGGGTGGTGCCTTTGGAATGCTAAGATTGTGCTGGAATTGCTTGTAAGGTACTAATTGCTGTGAGGGAGCATCGTGAATCCGTGCGATCTGACGGCGGCCTCGCAGCGATGGCACTGCCATAACCTGGATAATCCGGACTTGATATGGAATCCCCCAGAAATTGAAGTTTTCATGTTTCAAACTACCTTCCCATCACTTGTGACTTGTATGGAGAAGCTCCTTTGAAGTACATTCTACTTTAAACACTCATGAAAGTGATAAAGGGACCAGGATGAGAAGACCAACAATCCTTAGTTTAGAACTATTACACCCATCGGGTTCAAGTAAAATGACCGTTACAGGGTAGGAGAATTACCTATAAATAATAATTTTCATTCTCATTCAGGGGCTACAATAGCTGCGCGCCTCATTGACTACCTGCAGTCCAATCTCCTAGGAATTCATTAATTCTACGGGCAGCTGGTTGATTCTATAAGCTATCGTAAAGAGATTCTGCAAGCATGAACTAGCAAGGCACTTACCACTCCTGTCACATCGTATCCTAGAAAACTAGTATCTATAGCAGGCGTGTCAAATTGCGCGATCAATAAACATGTGCACAACCTGTTGGGTTTTAGTATTCAGCTCTATTTGTGCAGTCCAGAAACTTATTTTTGTCTGCCGCTACCGTTAATGTGTTGACGCGAAAACCGGCAGCTCAAAGTACGTTCGCGGCGACCATGCGTCAAAACACCAATGACTATCACCACCTGTAGAATGCACCATCAGGAATAGAGGCGTTAGTGGAAGCGTTCAACCTATGTAGAAGCCTGTTACCTAGTGGACAACGAGGCGCTTGAAGTAATGGTGGACGTTCGCGACCCTCTTCGTTCCTACTATGCAGTGACTATCTTAGCACCGCGGATCACCCTGGAATCCTCATGGGCTGTACATTGTCCTTTTAGGCTCCAGTTTCTTCCTCGACGTGATAGCCTCGGTGACTTTAACAAGCGAGGTGGGAATAGACGGAATCGCCGCGTAGCCACGACGAGTCTCGGACTGAAGTGCTTGATATCGAAGCTTCGTGGAAGAACTCCCGCCCCTGACTTGTCAGGTTCACAGATGCAATGCCTATCCGCATTAGTCTGGGCTGTTCTCTCAGGCCCCTTTCTAAGTTTCTCTACTCTTTGTCCGCACCAATGAGAGCACTCCAGATATTAGCGAGACTTCTCGATCCTTCGCTTTAACCCACCAAGTAGAGCGAAAATGTCAAAACTGGGCGCGCTCTGCTTGTCTCGGGAACTGGTGCATCCACGGTTCTCTCGCCGCCAAAGATAGTTCTGATAGTCTGACGGTCCCGACAATGGCCTAGGAGTTTCTTGTGTGAGTAATCACGCGCAAGGCGGCGTACAAATTCCGGGAGTAGTATCCAGAGACATTGCTTGTGTGGGTCGACACTCCTCCCACCGAGCACGATGAGATCAAAACATTCCAGATTAGGAAACACCTCAGGGTGGTTAGCTGGACTTGCAGCGCAAGTTGTGCGTGCGGTGCCACAGCGTCAATGGTGCACTAGTATGACCCACGGATTGCTGGTGACAGGGGCGAGCAGTACATGTCAAGCAACACGACGATGCGGAGAGCACCTGTTTTTTGGTACGGGTTTCACCTTGGGTGCCCGGTTTTGTGCCTCGTACAATGCTCTCGGCAATCAAGTCCGAGCTGAGTCCATCTTTCCCTCTGAGTAATCAGAGTACAGACCGAGTGGATGCAGGGTAGTGATGGGATGGCGTGGACCCAGCAATGGCCTGAAGTTTGGGAGATTGGTGGGTAGAGTGAGAGACTGTCTGACTGTGATACCATACTCGCGGTATTCCTAACTTCTACAGTAGGTATTAGGTAGTGCCGTATTAACACTGTCTTCAATAGACAGTGCCAGGGTTGCAGGATGTGACGTTGGAGGCTTACCAAGATAACCTCAGTGCGTCTGCTTTCTCTACACGCAAGGAGTTGATCGAGAGATGGACGACAGGGGTCCTTGGCCCTGGGACTCTGGGATTAAAATTCAGCCAATCAGTGCTTAAAGATTTGACGTCTGTCACCCGCCTACACTAAACCCTAAGTATTACCTGCCAAAACGTGGACCGGGCGGGGCTAACGGAACCGTTGCCGTGCGCTAGAGCACTTGCACCCCGATTCGTAGACGCTGCTGACGTAGGTACCAGGTAGTTTGCACATGATGGGTACCAAGTATCTATCCAGGGAAGTGTTGTCACCAACCAGTCAAGCAAATATGTACCTGAGTCAAAACAGAGTTTTTGAAACGGCAAGGGTACTAGGATTTAAACGAAGATACTGGGTTGGCACGTAGGTAGACTCATTATTTTCTGTTCACTTCACCTTCGAATCCCAGACTAACTCCTAGGCTAATTAAACACTCCCGGTTTGCCAAAATGAGCGAGTGGTAAGTCAACTCGTTTGTGGTCCTAGTTGCCATGGACATTGAAAATGGTCGGTTCTCTCTGCTATATTTTCAGGGTCTGAGGATGTAGATGTAACCTGTAGAGGCAAGCCAGCTAAGTATAAGCCGGGGCCGGAATGCCACAAACTCGGGGCCGGATACCCATACATACATGAGCATACTTCTCTTCTTCGACAAGAGGTTGCGAGATCGACAGGAGTCTGGACGCTGGTCCTAGTTTTTTTTTTTTCTTTCTTTCCTACTATGTACTGTCAGCGTGTGTTTGCTCACAGCTGCATCAAACTTTCCCTCCCTCGATGTGACTGAAGCCCTGCGGATGCGAGAAAAGCCTCTTTCAAGGGCTGTTGAGTGTGGCGCTTAACAGGAAAACTGTTTAAGCGAGGACGTTGCTGCAAGGCAAAAGCAAAACGAGAAGGTGGTATACTCCCTTTGCTGCCCGTTCCTACACCGTCGTCTTTTGCAAAAAGAATTTCTTTCGATAGGGGAGAAAGTCTGGATGCGAATGGGCGATACGGCGCCACCTGACGTCTCTTTCAGCCTGGTCTGATATCTCACAAACGAAGAATGGTGGAACGGTGGTGAGTGAGCGGAACTTGGAAATATCAACTCGCCATCTATGGTCCATGGCGCTTTTATCTGTTAGTTCTTAGAAATGCAGCTTGCGGCGTATCGATGAGCAAGCATGGTGCGTCATGTTAGATAGAGTATATCTCGGCGACTTACCGGTTGACAGATGTCATATATTGCATTACATGCATGTCAGAAGTGTTGCACTGCGTAGCCCTTCCAGACGTCGCCGAACGCATACCGCCAACCTGGTTCGTGGGAGAGGAAGACCCCGGAACCCAGGTCATAGGTCCTGCTGGTGTACTGAAGTATCCGAATAAACTGGGTTTTGACAACGCAGGCACCCGCTCGAGCATTGAAACGCTTAATATCTAAGGACGAGATGAAATCTCGGCAGAACTTGGTAGAGATACCAACTTATAAGTAGGATTTTGGACTCTAGCTTAGGCTATATGTTTGCAACATGTAACAGGGACTGGGCCTGCCTTGGGCGCTACCGTTGGCATGCTTCGCTCGATAACTACCATTTGCCCCCCCCTCTCATCTATCCCCCCACGCGCCCAGGTACACTTATGGTTACTGTGAGTAATCCACTGACAAGAGCTATAGATAGTGCCTTTTGTTGCCCAAACAAGCCGCTTCTAGACTTCGAGATGTACATGCAGTGGTGTCTGTAAACGGTTTAATCCTCACCGGGGCATGGCCCATGACCAATTGACATGTCGTCTGCCACTTGGAAACACGACAGCCCCTCGACCGAGTATGCTTTGGGGTCGAGAAATCAATTATCACGTGCATCGAGAAAGCGTCATGTACTTCAAGACTTGTCTGATATCTAAAGGTGGCTTACGAATTAAAGTTGCTGAAGAAATATACTTATGGGGGTGTGGGGACTTGGTTGATCAAGCTACCCCTCTACCAGGCTCGTACCGAATACATATAGATCTGGGATAGGTACCACTTCGGCTATCGATCAAATCAGAGATCTGGACAGGGATCAGAAGACCGGGTTGGGCTGTCTTCCTCGATGGTAGGCCGTTGGATCGTGGGGGTTGAAGCGCGAGGCTGGCATATGCAGATAGCCGCGTTGTCACTGGCGGGTATCATTTGTACCATTTATACCAAGCTTTTTAGGCCCTAACATACTCAAAGACTTGGGGAAAGGCCGAAAGTGATTTTGGTTTGGTCTTCAAACAGTAAGTATGGCAAGGACTTAGTTAGCCGACGTGACTTGTGTATAATGTAACGCGAGGCCGCGAACCTTGTAATATAACATTATGTGGCAGACATAACTCAAGCTGTTATCGAAGATAGGTGACCGTTTCAACCAAGATCCGATGCTTATAGCAGTTTTCCGGTACCGAACCTGACGCCCGGGAGTTTGCCCGTCAGAGTTTTCTACATATCCTCCTGCATGTGACTAGAGAGCCGCATTAAGTTTGCATACAAGGAATGCCCCAGACTTTGTAACAGAATTTCACAGTGCAGTTGAAGCTGGGGGTACCAATCCGAGAAAAGGCCTCGGCGTGCTGGTGATCGTTTTGGGAGTTGCTTCTACAGTTTCGAGACACTTGCTTCCCGAGCCTCCACTTTCATTCCTTTTGCTCCACACAATTCAACGGTGCCGAAATATCCTAAGTATGGCACCTCGACCAACTCTAGTAGACGTCTGTAAGGTAGACATGAAGTGTGTGAAGGGAGGGATGTAAGGGCGCCACTGACAATATTAGTTGCCGGACTTTCCTCTCGAAAATTGTTTATTACGCGTCTTTATCCTCCTGCTTCTTCAAGTTTCAGCATCAAATAGTCTTGTTGTCTCTCATTTTCGTTGTCTTCTTTTCGCAGTTTGAAAGTATTAGTCCCTACTACACCCTCTCACCAATAAGGACTCAACTTCGCCTCAAACTAGTACCTAGCAAAGTACCTTATATCAGCCATATATCTACTTCAAACGCGAGAATTTCTGCAACTAGGATAGGTAACTACGCAAAGCACTCTCTGGTCGTCTTCATCATCTGCAGGGTTTCCTTAAGGAACTAGTTCTTGAGGTTCTAACAGGAGAATAGTTACGGCTACTCTTGAGTCATCTTCGGGAGGTCGCACGACACTGCGTCATCAAGAATGCTGGATTCTGACCGCTAAGTCTCTCCTGCAAGTATACCCAACAGTCGGGGGTTTTTTGCGGGGTTGTCGACAACATCTACTGGACGCACACCTGCGCAGAAGGTCGCTAGAATCAGCGGTGACCTTCGAGAGGGAGGAGGGATATTTCGAAAAATTTAGACAAACATCGAAGATGCTTGATATGAGACTAACGCAAACTCCGCATGTCCAGCCTGTCTGGCCCCTCCACCGTGATTGCCTACCGGGCGAGTCTTACAACTACAGATATTGCGGCGGAGATAGGTTTGCGTTTTTCCGAGGCAGAATAATAGACACATCTGGACACCAGATTGATCAGAACTGCCACGAACCACTGTCTCAGCGGCTCTTGCAGCAAATCATGGACAACCAAAACCTGTACCAACATGGTCTTGAGAGCAGCGACGACGCTTGTTCAGTATGAGCCCCTTTCCGCCGTCTACTACACGGGCGTATGTAACAGCGCGCATACTGACATTCATCTCAACAGCTAAACGATTATTACCCTGAAGGCCTCTCCATGATCGGCACTGGCTTGCAAAACTTTAGGGGCCAAACGACTGCTCAACCTGTCTCACTTGCAAATTGCGGGAGGGACGTTGGTCCGGGTCATCCCCAATACAGTAACAAAGCGGCTTCGGGAAATGAACAGATGTTTTTCCCAAACCACCCCGCTGCAAACGCATATACGCACGACTGGGCCAGTAGTTACAATCAGCAGCAGGTCCAGTATTCTTACAACCCCAATGGCCCTTGTAATCTAAGCAGTAATACCGACTACCATCACGGGCTGCCATCATCATCTAGTGAGACCTACTCCGCCATGCCAGTGTTTGGAGAGTCCTACTACAATCAGGTTCAGGCCAACCCGACCGCGTTGAATAGCGGCTTCTCATCTTCAACTGGCTCCTCAATAGCGTCCGAACGGATGGCATCAATGACTCTCGAGTCTGGGTCTCAACAAAATCATATGCCACTGACGGAATTTACAGGCAATCATCATGCATCACCTATGGACATTCGGGGACAAAACTGGGCAGGAACTGATCCCGCTACGATATCTCCGAAAATGTTGAGAATCAATCCCTCCCCGACGCCGACATCTTCTTCCGAGTCAGCCCAGGTGGGCATGACAGCAACCGGCGGTGACCCAGACCTTGGGGCATCTGCATGGGACCAGCATGAGGTCCATGGTGTCCTTCCTTCTAAGCATTCGAATCATAAGACCCGCAAAGAATTGCCTACCAAACCCACAAAACCCCGGCTAGCATTCGCCTCCTCCTCGTTGCCTCGTGAATCTGCGAAGTCGAAGGGTAAGAGCAAGGCACATACGGGGCAGCATGGCCATCAGTCACCGTTGCGGTGCTTAACGGAGATGACTCCGCCGAGAATAATCCCCAAATGCCATCCGGCGTTGGATGTTGATGGCCCAGCGGGTACCATACCCTCTGGTTCCACCGATGCTGAGCGCGATGCTAAGAATCGATTCTTGGTGGAATCCAAGCTTGCGGGCATGACGTATCGCGAAATTCGACGCCAGGGTGGGTTTACCGAAGCTGAATCCACGCTTCGCGGGCGGTTCCGAACCTTGACCAAGAATAAAGAGCAACGTGTGAGAAAGCCTGAATGGCAGGAAAAAGACGTAAGTTATCCCATGAGCTGAAGAATCATACTATTTTCAGGCTGTGATCTCTTGACTAATAGTCCGTAACTCGAACAGATTCGGTTACTCAAGAAAGCGGTGCGAAAGCTTGCTGATGGCGACAAATCTTCAGCCAGAGTACCATGGAAGCAAGTTGCCGCGTACATATATGAGCATGATGGTTCTTACCATTTTGGCAACGCGACATGCCGGAAGAAATGGGACGAACTGGTTGAGCAAGGGGCTGCAGGGCTGCCTTGACTACCTCGTTGAAGCCTCTCTGCAGAGGTACGATATTTTGTATAGTCATTACCGCAACCACATTCCCCTGCACTTCGCCCCTTTGGAGCTCGTTGAGGTCGTTGATTCTGCGGATGATAGGGCAGGGATAATGGCTTCAGAGAAGGACGCACCATTTGGTTTATTTACCTTGTTGCTGGCGTCGTCCTCCTCGCCGCCGTGTTTCCTCAACCTGGAAGTGTGTAAGATAGGAGAAACCAATATGGGATTGGATCATTCCGTAGTTCGTAATGGGTGATTGGGTTGGGGATAGTGCGTACCTACATGAGAAGGAATCTTATTGAATTCTTCTGGTATGTAAATAATAGCAAGTTACAGTCTTACTGTCTATCAATTGGCATTGCGCCCGCTTGAAGAACTCTTCTCTTGGTTACTTACGATAAGGTGCATCGGTAGGTGGTACCCCAATCCTTCCCAACACATCAGACAGGATCGTGTTAGTTGTTGTTAACGCATCCCACTCCGGTTTGCTTTTGACAAGGGCCGTGCCAGCTAGCACTGTACCATTGAGAGCCACGCTCCCGATGTCATTACCATTATCGTCCTTGAAACTAGCGCCCTCTGCAGTCCGTGGGCAGAGAGCCATGCAAGTGCTCGTCATGGCAAAGTTATAGCTTATTTGTGCCTCACCTTCTGAGGTCGCCTCCACGTTGGCTATAGTCGCACGAACTGCGCGCTTGTATAGTGACAGATATGCAAGATGCTTCTCCTCAGCACTCATGTCCACGCTAATGGGAGATGTGAAGACGGTAAATGGTAGTGTCTCCTTCTTGCCACACACTTTATCCGCAAGTATACCCCATTCTCCACCATGCTTACTATTCTCTAACCCATCTTTCATGCGATTAACGGGCAGAAGTTGAAGGTGTCTATGCGATTGGCTCGCGCCCGAGTGGCTTCCGGAGTTGAAGAAGACAAACAACTCCTGGCCTGCGCTGCGGTAGGCTTGTATACAAGCATCCGCGGCGTCGACGTCGCTGGTCTCGAGAAGGTGCGTCTGTGGCTTGAAATCGCTAGTCGCTAGTATAAAGTGCTCTGGTACGATGGCGAACTTGTTCAAAACCAGCCTGTGAGAGGGTGGAAGTTGCGCGACAAGCAAGGCAGGCGAGGGGTTTTCGAAGGGATTAAAGGGTTTCGCATTTGGCTCTGCAGGCTTCGGCGGCTTGGGTTTTTGAGCGAGAGAGGGTGAATAGCGGAGTTGGAACTGGCAATCAACAGTTAGACATTGTCATGACCCCGACTCGCCATGTGCACCTACAGCAAAAGACCCTACTGTCAGGATTGCAACCTGGGTTGGGTAGTAGATGAGATCACCATTGGCTTGCGCTTTCACAAAGGCCTCTTTGACCAACGCAGGGAGATTTGAGGGAACGATTGACGAGAGCATATTGACTAAGATCTTCTGATTGCTATAACACAATAAAAAGTAGTAGTAGTACGACTGGTATCGCAACGCTGCTGCGACGGTTGTGATTCCTGTAGGTTAGGTTGTTTAGATAGTACTTCGTAGAGGCCGGAGATAATACCTTACCCGCTACTGATTTCGGCTAACAGTGCGGCTTGGTACACCATGCTACTGGCACTGGGGCTTGTGCCTGGGTAACACTTTGAAAACCAACCTTGAATCGTAGCATGAACGCAACGTACATGGAATTACCTACTTACAGAAGTAGTACCAAGGTAGGTACGGACTCCGATGATTTGCATCGCCCTATGGACGCGTGTGAACGATGTTACTCTGTTCATTAACCTCGTGCGATGAGGATGTTTCATGCTCAGTGGCTCCGTCAAGGTTGATTGGGTTGATTGGCCATTACAAATTTGTCCCCCTTCGCTCAAAAGACCTTATAACAATGCCTTCCATCAAGTCTACTTATAGTGTCAGCACAATCATTAATCTGAGGAAGCCCTCGCCCCTGAAATAACGCAGATAATACCTGACAACGCCTGTCTGTCCTTGGCGCAAGGCATCTGGAGAAAGGAGTGTGGTATTTGGCGAACCTCTATTATGCAATGTTGGACAAAGCACTTATGATAGGATGCATCCAGGTTGCTACCAAGACCTCCAAAGGCGCATCTGAAAATAAGAGCCACCACCACCAATATCACACGTGGTTCTTGAACGTCATAGTATGTACCCAATGAGGCAGGGAGGGAGGAAGCTGGGTCCGGTCGGTTGGGCCTTGCAGGGGCAGCAAGTGGTTGACTATGCCCGTCCATTATCAGCCAATTGAATTTCGGTACCTACTACCTATTGAAACAATCCCTTCTAGGTGCTCCAAACCTCGAGGTTCGTGTGTTTGGATTAAATGCGTCGAAACAGTGATGATATGGAACTGCAAACAATGCGATGAATAACGCACCAGATTTGGTTATGTGTGAGAGAGAGCACGCTTTAAACAAGCAACTTGGATTTTTTTTTAGATGTGCTGTAAGGGGCCGGCCTCTCATTGGGCATACACCCGTGCACGGCAGATGTAGGAACAAAAGTCAACCTTGAAGCTTATTGCATCAAGATCAGACCGTGGACCGCCGCCAAGTGTGTTACTCTTGGATAAGATGCTATGCTCCCTTTGATTTTTTACTTTATCTGATGTTTTAGCGCGGTACTTAGGTACTTGTCTGCAGGACACCTGCCTGCACTGTGCACGGGACAGGGTGAATTGGCAGCCAATCGAAATCCACATTGGGAAATTTCCTAACACGTCACATCCATTCCTGTGCTTGGCGCAAGGGGGTGGTTGAACGGCAAAGAAGCGCTAACACGGTGCATCTGTGCATCTGTGCATTGGATCCCTAGAATTCCAAGCCCAATCGAACGATGAACTACCGTAATAAATAAATGGCCAACATTGCACAGGAAGGCAAATACGCATTTGTGTGAGGCAACTTGGATGATTTCAGCTGATGACCCCCAGTGATTGGTCCAAGTTGCACCTGCCCTGCCTTATGTCGGAGTTGAAAGAAATTACTGATGTTGTAGTGGCAGGAAGGGAGCAGTAGCAATTGATGGACTGACTTATTGTCCAACATATATATAACAAGTTGTGTGCAATCTCATGGGCTTCTGTTGTAGTTGCTGCATCTTTTCCCCTATTGCACTTCTGAGTCGTCCATGACGACGCCTCTGATTTGGTTGATTTCATCTTTGCGCAATCAACATTAACATCACTACGGCTACCATATACTTGTTCTTGTTTACCCTGTCGCCTGGACGCTCACGTTCGCTTTTTCTTCTTAGCCCCTCCTTTGGCCTCTGCCATCTCATTACCTACAATCCAGACAGACCTATACCGACCAACATACATTCGCACCAACACCTATCCGTTAATTTTTTTCATCCTTCTGCTCTGCCCTAGGAAGAGAAAGCCAATCGTCGACAGTCCAATTTTGATTGGTAGAGGCGGGGTTTCCTTGTTGCCGGCCGTTGCGTATTGATCATTTCAGTAATTGTGAGCACTCCCTAGAACTCCCTTTGCACGACTTGAATTGCTATTGTTTGCTTCGAAGATCCCCTCCCAATCAGTGTCTGTGGCGCACACAACCTTCTGTGTTTTCTTTTCCATTGTTGCTTTTACCGCCTTTCCAGCGATTCTTTGCGCAATCCCCACTGTCCAGAAATAACCACAGCCAATCCGAAGAGTCCCACAAAGAGAGACCACCTTGGTTCGGCGGTTACTTTGATTGCTCTCGCCCTTCTCTCTTTACTACTCTTCCGTCTTTATATATTCCTCTTTAATCTACAATCTTCTTCATTGCACTTCATGCATCTCAACTTCTACTTCGTTATTAATGTTTAGCCACAATTCTTTTCAGTTTTCTCTCGTTTCCCTCATATCTTAAACCATATTTGCCCATTCGTGGACGGTTGCCCTAGACGAACAACCATACTAACTCAACTCATAGCCTTCAGGCATTACCTTTCATTTTGACTTTGAAATATCTGTTAGCTGGTTCTAGCTTCATTATGGGTCTATTCAAGACCTTCATTGCGGCTGCGGCAGTGCTGCAGCTTGCCACTCAAGGAACTGCAGCTGCTTCTTTACAGCAACGAGAAGATGCGGTCGATTCCCAATACTGGTTCTCAACAATCAAGCGCCAGGGTGTCGCTGCTTTCGCCACCGAGCCCAATTATAAGGTATTCCGCAACGTAAAAGACTACGGCGCGAAGGGGGACGGTACAACCGACGATACGGATGCGATCAATAAGGCCGTCACAGACGGTCCCGGCCGATGCATTGACAAGTGCGATTCCCGCACTACTCATCCAGCCATAGTATACTTCCCTTCGGGTACCTATCTAGTGAAAAAGCCCATCGTCCAGACATACTACACGCAATTTGTGGGCGACGCTTTGAATAAACCCACCATCAAGGGATCTGCTGATTTCTCCGGCATGGGTGTGATCGATGCAAACCCTTATGACTATACCACCAATCAGGACCCTCCGCCCAATTGGTATATTAATCAGAACAACTTTTTCCGTCAGGTTCGAAACTTCATTATCGATATGACGGAAATGCCAACAGCCATCGGCAAGGCAAGCGCGGGAATACACTGGCAGGTGGCCCAAGCCACAAGCTTGCAGAACATCATCATCAACATGAGTCCCGCAAGCTCTGATAATTATCAGAAAGGTCTTTTTATCGAGAACGGATCCGGAGGCTTCATGGCAGATCTCACATTCAACGGTGGCGGGATCGGCGCTGATATCGGCAGCCAACAGTACACCACTCGTAACCTTACCTTCAACAACTGCAATACCGCTATCCATATGATCTGGGACTGGCTTTGGTTGTTGCAAGGAGTGACCATCAATGGCGGCCAGGTCGGTATCAACATGACTAGTGACAGCTATGATGAGATCAAGGTTGGGTCATTACTACTCCTCGACAGTAAGATGTCTAATGTCCCTATTGGCATCAGCACCCTGTACAAGCCGAATGACCAGTATACCAACAATACCCTTATTCTCGACAATGTCGATATGAGCGAAGGTGTTCCGGTTGCCGTCCAGTACGCAAAGGACGGAAGCTCTCTACTAGAGGGAAACAAGGTCATCGGTGGCTGGATTCAGGGCAAAGACTACAGCAGCGGAACAGGACAAGCAGTCCAAAAGGTTCAGAGCAAAATACAGAAACCCGATGGTCTTTTGGCTAGCGATGGAAAGGTCTTCACACGTACCAAACCTCAGTATGAGGCAGTTGCGAGCAACAAGTTTCTCAGCGTCAAGTCAGCTGGTGCTGCAGGTGATGGAAAGACAGACGATACCGCCGCGATTCAAAAGGTTTTAGACAGCGCGAAGGATGGCGATATCATCTATTTCGATCACGGTGCATACCTTATTTCCGATACCGTCCATATCCCCAAGAACGTTAAAATTACTGGAGAGATGTGGCCTCTCCTTATGGCCACAGGCAGCAAGTTTCAAGACGCTGGCAACCCTGTTGCTGTTTTCGAAGTGGGCAAACCTGGCGATACCGGCAACGTAGAGATGTCTGACCTGATTATCGAGACTAAAGGTGCGCTTCCTGGTGCCATCCTTATGCAATGGAATCTCGCCGGGTCAGAGAACGGAGCTGCAGGCATGTGGGACGTTCATTTCCGTGTCGGTGGTACAGCCGGAACTGAGCTTCAGTCTGATCTCTGCAGCAAGAACCCCAATGCGACCACTTTAGTCGACGACAAGTGCAAGGGTTCCTTCTTAATGCTCCACCTCACCAAGACTGCTTCAGCTTACATCGAAAACTGCTGGTTCTGGGTTGCTGATCATGAACTCGACCGCGAAGACCATAATCAGATCAATATATACAATGGCCGTGGAGTTTTGATTGAATCCCAGAATCCGGTTTGGCTATGGGGAACCGCGTCTGAGCATAGTGTTCTGTACAACTATCAAATCTCGAATGCCAAGAACACTTTCATCGGCCTTGCTCAGACTGAAACTGCCTACATGCAAGGCAACCCCGATGCGACTCAAGGTGTCACGGTCCTTGAAGGTTACTTTGACCCGGAGTTTAAAGAAACGTGCAATGGCTCATCGGACAAGTGCGCGCGAACTTGGGGTATGCGAATTACAAACTCTTCAGACGTGTATGTCCTTGGCGCGGGCATGTACAGTTTTTTCAACAACTACGCCCAAGAGTGCGTCAGCGGCCAGAATTGCCAAGACAACATGATAAGCATCGAGGATTCTAATGTTCATTTGTACGGTATCAGCACCAAGGCTTCCATTAACATGCTCACGGTTGATTCTAAACCTGTTGTACAAGACAAGGATAACCGCAATACGTTCTGTGCTGCTTTCGCGAAGTTTGAGAGTGGTAATTCCGGCGGCTCTGGGCCCGGTTATGGATCAGGCTCTAATTCGAGCAGCTCTTTGCCAGCTCCTACCGCCTCATTCACAACCTCGGTACAAGTACCTAGTGGAACTGCGGACAGCGGTTCAACTTCAGACTCAGGACCTAGCTCTTCAAGCGGTGGTGCTGGTGGTAACCCAACCCAGACCTTCATTTCTCAACCTGCATCCCCTACAGGCGGATACGGTCAACCTGGGGGAGGTGTCGCCCAAACAACCGACGGGGGTTCGGTCCCTTCGGCGACAACCCTTTCAATCCCGTCGTTGCCTCAAAGCTCAAGTGGTCCGGATGATGGTAGCTCTCAGCCAACCGGGATTCCAGCTACCAGTATGGTGCCGACTCCAGGTTCAGGTGGCGGTGCTGGTAGTGGCAACTCCTTAGTGACTGTCACAGTTACTGAGACGGTGACAGCTGCTGGTTCTTGTCAAACACCCTAGGAAGGGACTACTAGCACACACGCGGGTGTGAACACGCCGTTATTGAGCACACTTGTTGTGACGGTATTGACCGTCATCACCAACTCTCCACCTGGTGTTGCGACAATGACGATGGCACCCACGACGTCGTCTTGTGCTTAAAGCATGCTATGGCCGTATCCACCCATGTTATATATCCTTGTTTGCGTAGGTAGACCATTCGTTCACCTTTGTACATTCACGATTCACTTCTTCAGTGGCCTTCGAGGCATTGGCTATCGGAAAATTTCGAGAACGGTATAATGATTCGGCGGTGCATGTACCTCGGCGTCACGGAGTTTAGGTAGATGTCATACTTTTTCCATGGCGCCGCGAGATACCAGATCCATGTTCGTCGCAAGATGCTAGTGCGTTGATCGCTTTAGTTTGCTTGTAGAGGCGCTGGAGAGATAGTTCAATAAAATTGTACAGTATTCTACAAGAAGCCGATTGCCTATTCGTGATTACCTACCAAGAATGATAGTGTAGGCGTCCTTCTGTCACGTAGACTTACCTATGCCTAGCTTGCAAAGCCACAGCCAAAGTGGCGTGGGTACCTAATCCACTTAGGTAACTTAGGTATTTCATCCCACCATGTGGCGCCAGCCTGTAGCCAAGAATCAGCAGCTAAAGTAACGTCATCGGTTGGTTTAGAATTGACAATATTTTGACATTGCAATCTCTCCTCGTTCACCCTTGTTACGTCTCCTTGTTTTGCGTCATGCTGCGAACAGCCCTGTTGATAACATAAGCTTGGCTTCTCGATGTTGTTCTAAGTCTCTATCGCATCTTACCTGAATAGTGTGCTTCTCCTGCTTATCGACGTTCAATCTCTTTCCCGCCCGCTCCCTCATAACTCTTGTCCACGTTTTCATATTTCATGCTTCCAGCACCTCGGTGTAATGGCTGAAGACTATAGCGCCGTCAGATCACGCGAACCCAAGATGGCCGCCGGCAGCAGCAGCAACGGCGCAGCTCCTGTGCCAGCCAGCGGCCCAACGACGACAAATCCCACCACGCGCAACTCGCCGTTCCTGCCCACGCCTCTCGAAACCCTCCTCTTCGCCGTGTACCCCGTCATCCTAGTCTTCGGCACGTTGTTCTCTGCGCTGTCCCCCGAAACCCGCGCGGCGCCCTACGATGCCCAGAGGCAGTCCCACGTCCTCGCCCATGCGCCGTCGTACTTTGCGCGCAAAGACAACCTGTTCAATGTCCTCTTCGTCAAGCGCGGGTGGCTGTGGATCACGGTCGCCTTCGTCGCCTTCGTCGCCACGCACCCCGCGCTCCAGAACGGTCGCATGGCCACCAGGGCTGCTGCCCGCTGGGCGCTCGTGACGGGCTGGTGGATCCTCGTCACACAGTGGTGCTTCGGTCCGCCCCTCATCGATCGTGGGTTCAGGTTCACTGGTGGCAAGTGCGAGGTCGCCTACGACGCTGTTTCGGCGGGCACGGCGGAGCAGAAAGAGTTTGTCACGGCCGCGGCGTGTCGCACAGCTGGTGGGAATTGGAGAGGCGGCCATGATATCTCTGGACACGTGTTCTTGCTCGTCCTGGGAAGTTGCTTCCTCGTTCAAGAGGTCGTCTGGGTTGTCCTGAGAGCGGGCGCGAAGATCATAGGTAGCGGGGATGACCGGGCTGTCGTTATGGGCGACGGGGCCGTCAAAGGCGCTCATGTTGACTCTGATCGTACGGTGGCAGCGCACGAGAGGCATCTGGGCGCTGGAGGCAAGTTTGTGTTGGGTGTCGTGGGATTGTCACTGTGGATGCTTCTTATGACTGCTATCTACTTCCATACGTGGTTCGAGAAGGTCGGTTTCCCTCATTGACGGCCTATTTATGAATACTAACATTCTTCGCAGCTTACTGGGTTACTCGTCGCCTCCATGGCCGTGTACGCAATCTACATTCTCCCGAGATGGATACCGGCATTGAGGGGGCTTATTGGGTTGCCGGGCATATAGGTGTTGGACGATAGATGGGGAGAAAACCACTAGAGCATTGTATACATACCTAACGCATCTAATGACTCACCGCATGATTACGACTGAGTATAGTACCACATCAAGAATAATAGCATAGTAGGGACATGGACAGATTTGCACGTGAGGAGATTGTGAAAGAGATTCTTATGGTCGTAATCTTTCAAGGTGAACCCGAAAAGAATCCAGATTCAGAATGACCTGAGACTATTACATCATTGGACATGCGGAAAGGAACCTCCTAATAATGTTATTCCTTTGGTAGACTTTTGCATAAACTTTCTGGCATATTTACAACTCGTCCCGTCTAGTCAGAAATCTGAATTTATCTGTAAGATTTCTTGATCTCATATTTCTAATTGATCGTGTGTCTAGAATTGACTTCCCGACATTGCGCTATTAGTCTATATGCTTCGGAGCTTTGACAGATGTCGGGTGGTCCTTCGTCTCCGAGACTGTCCGAGACTTACCCTGTATGGCTCCGTGATAGATGAGGTCATCAATAATATCACAGCAGATAAGGCCATGATGCAAGCGCGCGGCTAAAATTTATCCCACGGCAAATTATCCGAAGTCGTCGAGATCGGGTAGCCATGCCCTTTCGGGGTCTAGTGGGACCGATCACCGTGAGGATGGGAGGTTGTTAGCCGGATCGGGAAAGTCGGCGCCGGCAGAGCCGCTTGAAGGACATGCAGAAAGGTCCGCCATAATTGGAATGGTATATCAACTCTATCTAGGAGGCTCGATCTCCAGAAGACGAAGGCGATATGAATGTTTGTAAGATTGGAGTCATCTAAATTCTATCTACCTGTCGCGGTGAAGATAAGAAGGAAACGGATGGTATGGTTGTTTCTGACTAGAGAATGGTCGAGGCTAGGTTCAAAGGCATGGGTAGGTGGTATAATGTTTGTGGTGGTCGCATACTTTGGATGATGCAATAGAAATCCAACTGAAATGATTGTACCTGCACGTCAACAACAACACAACAAATAGAGTCTAGCTAGGACTCTTGATGGAAGAATTCCTGTGCTCGAGGGTCACGCACTCTATTTGCCTTATAGTCTTGTTCCGCTGTCATAACCTTTCTCTGTTATGCACATAAAGTAGCTCCTACGGCTCGTTTTGCTAATGATTGTAACTGGGATGGCAATAACCACTAGTCGTAACACCAGTGCTGATCCCAGGGGGCATGCGCGGACGAACTGTGTCGATCTTTCGGAAAGTTGTGTCTGTGTCTTCTAGTAACGGATCTTGGCGGCGTACGTTAGGCTAGAGAAGGTTGGGTAATTGAACGAATTAAGAGGTCTCGAGTTCCGAAATGCGAATACTTCTCGCATAAACCTTCACAGTGCCGACCTTCGCCAAGTACATTGTAGTTGACATATTCTTACTTGAAATTCTTATTTGAAAAGTGCTAGCGATTATGTAGAAGGTTGGCATCGATTTATGCACAAGGTTGGAAGAATTATAGAAGCGGCGATGAATTATAGCGCAATAGATTGTCGTCTCCGTACGCGTTGGGTTTCGATGTCTCTCGCTTGGTCAGTCGATTGTGTAGGTGATATATATATGCCTTTAATCATTCGATAATTGTGGATATTTCGATGAATCGGGAACGCGGTATGTCTAGGAGAGTTGTATTATCTGTTGAGCCGATAACTTGGCAAATCACGGCTTATACCATACTTTACTTCGTTTGCAGATATTCTGAGAGGTCGTGGAGAAACCGTTGGTTTCGTCGTAGAATGGGGACAATTGAATGTTGTCGGGAAAACAAGTTGACCAGGTACTTGTGTTGTTCGATTATCGTACAACACCTTGAGCTTGTTAAGCTAGATTACTAGAGACATTTGGTATTCAATTAAAGAGATGGTGACACCACTGATATAACAAATGAAGGGGCGCCAGTCTTATCATCAACTTATACGATCAATCAAGGGCGATGTTTGATTTTAATGAATATGTAGAAGAAGGATGGGTATGGAATACCGATATATTGGTTTCACGGTGACTCCGGAGACACGTTTTGTAGATTATATTTACTAAATCATTGTCAGGAATGTAATGGAACGATGTATTTAAAACGATTATAGCACTATCACGAGGGCAAGTTGGGTACAGTTGACGGTTGATGATTATTGTTATTGGTTCTGCCGCTTGACGTATTTTTGCTCTCACATTGTTATGAGAATTATCTGGAACTAGTGGGACAGAGAATAGACCGGTGCTGAATTAGCCCCTTGATTCTGTCCCTGTGTGAGATCCCATATTTACCATGTATTGACTGGTTCTTACGAAAAGCCACTCGCACTACTTCAGTAGAGATTATCGAATTCCCACAATCGCCACTCAGCGAATCGAGGGATATAAGAAAGATAATAGATAATGATCCATTATAATAAAGTAACATGGCATAAAAAAACTTTCATTACTGTTCTCTTGCTTGTGGGGACAACAAGTGCAACAAACAACATACCATCTCAATGCTCAGTGGACACTCAGAGAAAGCTCTGTGCTCGGGGTCTATCGCGTCGCCTCTGGAGCGCCAAATGGTTCAACCAGATTGTCCTCTTGTAAGGAACGTGCTTAATCACGGACACGACAGCACGAAAAATTGAGTTTCAGCTGGTATTACACGGAACAAACCTATCCGGATGAGTGAATTGCCACATCATACAAGGAAAATTGCTCATGAGTAATCAATATTATTTCGCAATACGACCAGTCATTCCCGGACCCACGAGAACTTAGATGTAACTGTCATGTGGCAATTCTAAAAAAAGCAATGAATCGATCCTTGCCCATGGAAAACTTTGCGGGGCCATATATTCGATATATGAGGTTCTCCCTTCACACCGACATGACAGGATACTGTAGGACTTTCCGGTGTGACTACACAGAGGAGGGGTGTGCATTAAGACGCTAGATATCGTGGTGTTTGCGGCATGTTGTCTGTTAATCGGAGGGCCAAGGTCTAGATCATACATGCATTGCATCAGCGGGGTTGGAGGGTGATGTATTGCAAAAGTATCATCACGTATGAGATTTCTATTGCCGGTTCCCGAATTGATTGATGTTATTAGCGTTGAATGATCACAGTACGGCGCGCAAATGTCCATCGCCGGTGGCCCTCCTGTTCACCACCCCCGAAAAAGTCCATCATGGGATCGGGCAATGAATCAGAATAGCAGGGTACACCCCAGAGAAGTGAGACATCTCGAATAAGATGGCTGGGCGGCATAAACCAAGCCTAAATAGGGGCGATTAGACATAGCTGCTAGAAATATGTATGTTAGCTGTGATATCAATCGAAACAGGGGCTCGATACAGCGAACAACATCTGGACAATTAGACAAGGCAGTGGATCTTTCAAACTCATCACCTCGTTAGATTGGTTTAGATTCCCAAAATTAGAGTCTAGGCCAAAACCCCGTCTTAGTGTATGCTACATATTTCACGTGCATCTCATGGTACGAAGGAAAAGTCGGTTCACATCCCAAAGTGACACCCCGAATCTCACTGCCTACCAAATGACATCATGTCCTTGGACGTCTCATGTACAATTCTATGTTACCTTTTTCTATACACAAAGAATGTATCTTTAGTACTGTCGCTAGAAGTGCTGTTGAGAGAATCAATAAAGGAACCCAGCTCAAATATAACACGAATATACAAGTAGGTATCAAGACACCAAGCGAATGAGGGAACTCTTGAATAAGTGTATAAACTACTCTTACACGCTTTACACTGTGGTTTTGTGGGCAATTATTACTCATTCTTTGAATTCTGTCATAGTATTGGCTGCTTGGAAACTGACTAAACGTCATATTGAAGAAGTGTCTTTAACACCTTGCAGCTTGTACTGCTTCTATTACAGACTTCCACTCCGACAGTTATATTCGTACGATGACGTCAATCATGCTCATCAACCACAAAATCCTCACAAATCCTCATAAGTTGATACAATTCTCTTTATTCGACTTACTAACTAATTGACGTAGATTGAGGCATTCAGGAATACGCAATCGGAAATACTGAATAGCTACAGCCACAGGATCATACTCTACTATAGACAACAGTTATTAATACCGCTTTCATTGAAATGCCTAGCGTCCTACTCTTTTGCACGGCTGAAGAGGCCAAACCCGTAAGCAGCGAGCCTCTTTCTAAATCGCGGTAATGGGTTTGGATTAACTCAATGAGATAGTTTGTTCCACAGGTTCTAGCAACCGATGGGGGAACAGGGCATTTTCCCTACTACCTGGTCGAGTCTCGTGAAAACCCCGCACAAGGCGACAAGTTCACGCAGAGACTAGCGAATGATGAAACCTTCGAAACCGACTTCATCGGCTCTTCCATTGAGGATTGCGGGCCCTGGGCCCTTGAACAACAAGAGAATGACAATATGATTGAGAAGGACGTCATTGTTCTCCTAGACGCTTGCAGTGCTGAGGATCACACCGTCGTCTTGTGGTTCTAAACCCGAGACGAGGATGCCGATTTCTTGGGCGATGGTCAGGAAGTCAATACGTGGTATCCATTCAGAATACCTTACTTAAAAGCGGAACAACTGTCGACTGATCTAATATTTGGAGTTGCTGATGAGTCCTTTGGGGTTCTCTTTCATCGGAAGGACGAGCTTACTGATGGCAACGGGATCTTCGATTATGATAGAAGTGTGGATCTCATTCTTCAAGGTGAATGGTTTGTAAAAATGCCCGAGGCCTAGATAACTACTATGTTTAGACTTCTCTCGTTAAGTAACCTGTTAGGCAAGTGCAAATACAACAATTACAATATCTTTAGTCTTGTGACTTGAGTATGATAATCTTTCTCCTTGCTAGTAGAGCAATCATAGCGTTAAGGACCTGATTCTCAATCATTTACAGAAAGCTCCAGAAACCTGTGCCTCTAATTCTTCATACGTAGATGGCTTCTAATCTCGAGATGAACCGGACGCACTATCTAGTGATCTTGACTGTTACTACCGTTGTGAATCTAAGAGGTGATTTTTAGAAGGACATCATAAACAAAGCCCTTCGTAATTACACAGGCGCGTAAGATTTACTAAGTGATCTGATCAATTGCTATATTCCGTGTAGCTGAAATACGGTTTCAGAGATTACCATTGAAAGCTATTTGAAAGAAGTTTACTTAAAGGAGCGGAGACATATACAGGTAGTAATTCAGAAGATTATAAGCTTATAATAATTGAAAACAAGTGGAAGCGAACCCCCAGGAGCATAGAGACATACAGGCAGGGGAGTGAGATGTGACGGTCTCCAATGTTTCAAAGGTGTCTTATCCAAGAATTTCAAAATGCCGAGAGCATCATGGAAGCCTCTGTATTAATTATTGGTCTCATGATTTACATAGAAGAAGGGGCTGAAACTTACGCGATAGTTGCTTCTGCACGGATAGACGATAATTAGGAGCGATCGATTTCCTTAAGACGAGCTACATAAACCTCAAGCTAGTTCTACGAAGCTATCAATACAGAGCTAAAGGGGCAAAATTAAGCGAACGAGAACGAAGCCCTCGTATATTTGAAACCTAGATCACCGCCTCGGCTGTAAGAGTGGACTAGACTTCATGGCGTTCTTGACGTTCTGGTAGATTATCATAATATCGAATACCCTTGCAAGCCTAGATCTACTGGCTTTATTAGATTATAAATGCTAAGAGTTTCCATCCAGAACACATACTACTGATACTGAACTGAAATAGCTTGTCCCTTATGAATTCCATCCGCGATGCATCTTTGGCTCCTTGTAATCGTGTTTTTAGCGTGGTCCATACTGAGACCCACCGCGATTGCCTTCAACTAAGCGCTACGCTTTCCGCGTCAAAACTTCACTTAACATCCTATAAGGTAGTCTTAACCAGAATTACTCGATAACAAGGGTCTCCATATTCTTTTTCATTCTATTTCTATTGCTTTTCGTGGTACAATTGGTAGAGTAAAAGCGGGGTGAGTAAAAGACAAGGGGTATTCCCTGCCGGATTTTAAGTATATCAGCAGGTATGTAAGAGCTCGCTATTTCACCAAATCTGAATACCTTCTATTCGTCCGGACTCCTCAATGTTTGATCTATCTTTAAACACTGCGCTGTAATTCTCTTCATATAGCCTGTATCGCGTGCTATATAATCATGTCTTACCATCTTAACGCTGTCACTCCCGATACGGACGACGCAACAGCCCTAGCACTCCTCGAGGCCACCACTACTGCCGTCTCCAAGTCCAACGCCGCCTCGCAAGCTATGCAGATGGGGCGACTCGAGGATTCCATCTCACTACACCGTGCAGCACTAGAGATAAAATTGCAGGCATATCCTGAATCATCTATTCAGGTCGCTATTACGTACAACGGGCTGGGCGAAGCCTTTCTTCGATCAGGCAGGCTTGACGAAGCTGATGAGGTTCTTCAAAAGGCCCTAGTGGTACGGGAGAGAGATGGCCCAGCTCTGGACGCCGCTGCTACCAGAGAGAACATCGGCGCCCTTCGAGAGGCGCAGGGTCGCTTTGAAGATGCAAGGAATGTGCGACTCAGGGGTGCGAAAAAGGGACATATGCTATGCAGTAATGAGCACGTGAGTGACAATATCATATCATGTACTGTTGAACCAAAAGCTAAGATCATGCATACTATCCAGTGTCCCATTACCGAGATGCTCCCTCGAAACCAACTCAAGACCTGCGCAGACTGTCAAGCACCATTCTATTGTAGCAAGGACTGTCAGAAATTGGATTGGAAGGAGAGGCATAAGCCCCTCTGCAAGTTACATAAATCAATAGTAGTTTCGAAGACTTCACTCTAAAGCCAAAGCCTCTGACAAGGCGATAAAAAGGAATGAAAGCGATGCGGTATGATGCTAAGGTGTGGCTATAAATGCATTGAAAATAATATAAGGTGATGTCTAATAGGTAGGCAACTAATCTAGTTACAAGTCTAGATATTATGTAGCTATGCCACAATAATTCCTATGATATGAATGGAGAAATATGATCGCGTTAACAGCTAAGTGACTATATGTCAGCCCATCCGATCTCAAGAAGAGCTTGCGCCTTTTAAGAGCTTAGGATACTCTTCTACGCCTTCTGCCATGTCATCGATGAGTGCCGCAACACCAGGGTGGAGTCCCGCTGATATTGTTCTGGACATCCATTCCGCTCGTGGCACAACATCGTACGGCGTACCTTGGTCTTCAATGCCAAGATTCGCCAGCGTATCAAGTGGAATTACCTTGTCGCCTACCTCATGTACGTACGTGACATTTGAACTGTAGCCCGGCTTCAAATTACTAGCAAACAGCTGTCTGGAAATGTCCTCACATACGTTGCGCACATTGACCAAATCCAAGGCTCCGTCTTTTCTTTCCATAGTGGGCACGGCTCTCAACTTCTTCACATGAACTAGGAAGGCATTGATCCAATCTTTCTCCGCCATGGCGCCAATGGCATCTTTCCCTTCCCGTATAATGGTCGAAGGCCGATGAATGAAGATCCGCATCCCATATTCCTCACTCATCCGCTCGAGAAACCTCTCGCACGCGTACTTGCTGCATGCATACCCGAATGAGCCGTCCGGGATCTTCTCAGGCGGGACCACTATGGGGCCAGGGGGGAAACCGGCGGTTGAGCTCTTCTCGTGGTAGATACCCAAACCGGCTGACGAGATGTAGTGGAAGGGTATCTGCCGCCCGAGACAGAGTCTCGCGAGCGCTACCGTCGAGCCAACGTTGGCGGCTTGGACGTCAACGTAGTGCTTAAGATGGGACGTATCTGCGGCATTGTGCACTACGACATCGGCCTCCAAAAAAATCACTTCGGCTTCTTGCTCAGTCAAGCCGAGAAGTGGATGGGCTAGGTCCCCCTCGTAATAGGAAATGCGTGGATCTTGCGGAAGTGTGTTTTGTTTTAATCGGAGGGCGAGAGAACGAATTGCCAGACAAATGATTTCTTCTACACTTGGGAAAGACAGGAAATGAGATAACAAGTGGTGTCCAATGAGCCCGGTGGACCCTGTCAGGACTATAATGTGAGGAGGACAGCAGACTGCATGGACCTCGGTGTTGATGATCACATCAGCCTTGTCTATGGGTGGACAAGATTCTGCATTCCAGTCGATTGGACTGCCGTTTGTTATCATAGTATTTTTCACACCATTATTTCCCGATTTTGCAGGCAGTGTTGGCGAAGAGTTCCCATGATCTTGCGAAACCTGAGAATCCCCGTTGGTATTCACGAGGGCGGTCTGGGCCTCTGAATTTTGCGGCACCACCTTCTGGCTGTCCGTGCCAGGCAACAGCTCTGGTGATAAGCTCTCGATAGCAAATTGGATAAGCGATGCCATGGTGTTGTTGCTCATTATTTTTAATACTGGAACATTGACTTGTAAGTGCTTCAAGAACCACGACCGAATATCTACTGATATCAAGGAGTCTAGGCCGATTTCGTTGCCGCGAGAGGCCATCAGATCTTGATCTGATGTAGATACCTGCAGAACAACACGTAATTATGTGGCAAATGCACCTAGTCCTAGTCAGTGTTCAAGTTACGTCTTTTTAACGGGGTATTGATGTGCATACCTTCGATGACCTGATAGGCTTCCTGTTCTGACTGACACTGGCGTAGTTGTTCGCCGAGTGCCAACGATGCCTCATCTTGTTCTTCGTCTACAGTTGTCTCCTGAGCGGTCATGAAGGCCGTGAACCTAGGGTTGGAACACCAATTAGGCGCATTTGGTGCAGAGGCAGCTTCGAGAGATACTTCGGTGAGCCCTGTTGTCAGTTCAGGTCCGTGTGGAGAGTCTCGCCTGTAAGCCTCGATACCCTCCGAAATGGCTTGACACCAATCTTCCTCGGACAACCTCTGGAGAAGATATCGTTCGACGATGCTGTCTTGTTCCTTCCGCGACTGCCGCGCCACGTAGCCCGCGCCGATGATAGCGCCGATATTGACCGCCGCCGAACGCAACCCTCGCTTACGACGGTGTGCGGCAAGGCCACACATGGAAGTGTTGGCTGCTGCGTAATTCGCTTGGCCTACGTTTCCGATCACGCAGTTTATAGATGAGACCAATAAGAAAAAGTCGAGATCGGTGTCGTAGAAGATTCGGTCGGTCCAGATATATACTTCCGTCAACTTTAGGTCCCATGACCTCTCTGAATTGCTCAAATGTCATGTTACGGAGCAAAGTGTCGTGTAATACCATGGCACCCTGAATCAAACCTAATATTGAGGGAAGAGTGGCGCAAATTTGAGCATGAACGGACTAGAGCTTTCGTTCGTCCATGATATCACTGAAAACGGTAAAACGACATTGTTAGTAAGTATTATCCATTTCCATCGAATGAGGGGCATGCAATATTACCAAGGGAATACCACAACATTCACGCCTTTTCGCTTGTCAGTGGAAATCCAGCCCGGGTCGATCTCTGGGTCTCTGCTGGTGATGACGACATTCGTTGCACCATTGCTAATAAGCCAATCTACCAATGAAATGCCCAAAGCACGAGATATCCCTACAATCCAGTAAGTACCGTTGCATTTAAATCTAGGCACTCTGTCGAGTCTAGAGGCAGTAACGGGCAAGAGCGCAGTGCTGGCCCAATCCACTATGTCAAGCGAGTCTTCTAGTATACTACCCCTGACTAAGGCATCAAGACAGATCACATCAGGGAAAGCAGCACACCCTTCTTGATCTGCACTTGCTATCTGCTGAGCGATCTCAAGGATTGAGTGTATTAAATTTTCTTCTGAGTTCGTGAAAGTCGTCAAAGACTCAGAGGCGGTTGGTGAATAAAGGGTTTTCGCAGTCGAGAAGCTCTGGCATCGCCCGTTGAGAGATTTCATCAAAGTTCTCTCGTTATCAGATGCTTGGGTGTTTACTTTGGAGAGTCCAACGAAAGATGACAGCTTCGCCGGCAGGAAGATTTCGTCGACGTCTAATTGAGTCATGTGGTGGGGTAGTTGAATCGATGGCATCCCAGATTTCCCTCGGCAGAAGTCGGTTGTGTAGACAATCTTAACGCCCTGTTCTGCGGCTTGGGAGGTAAGGGCACGAGCGACAATTTCTGGTGCATTATGGACCATGATGGTTTGCCTACTGTGTCTTTGACCGAGAATTTCCGAAGCAATCAGATGAGAAGACACTTTTGAGAGGTAGTCTGCATCAGAAAGGCCTGGTTGAACAGAATAGACAACCAGGGACTCCTTCGGTGCCGTGAAAATACTCGAGACCGCTGTCGAGACGAGTGTCAGGTACTTTGCGCCCGTTTCTGAACAAGAAGCTAGAACTACAAATCGGGTTGCAATTGGAGTCTTGACCGCGGATATGGTAGAGTATTCTGTGCGAAGCTTGATCAATGGTTCGACACATTTCATGCGGAGGAGTGAGACATCAACCGGCAATTTGCTAACAATGTAAGAGCCGTTGTTGTACTCTAAGGAGACTGGAATATCAAATTTTTGGAAGTCAACGTCGTAAGAAATGAGTTTTTGGTCAGAGTTATAACGATCATTGGGCTCTGGTATCTGTTCTAGCCCGGGGGCCTCATTCTTAGGTACATATAGTTACTCGCTGTTGGGACGTGGGATGCGTCGGTGGGTCACACGACTGTGCCGGTGTCTTGCCGCCGGAAAGGTCGCAAGATTATGCATGTTAGCAGTGTTGTTCTAGATAGCTTGCAGCCTGTAAACCGATATTGGCGCTAGAAATGCAGACGTAGGGTTACTAACAGGAGAAAGGGATCGATGGATAATTGGCTAGAAGATCCAACTTCCCATGTTTGGGTTGCCCCTCGTGTGCATGCGTACGTCTATGCTACTATAACTGCTGATCGTCTCAATAGGCTCTGCCTCGAAATTTACGTAGGCTTTGCTGCGCGATGAGTAGGCACAGAACATTTTCGGTAGGACTCAGCCAGCCCCCCGGCATTCTCAAGCGGTCACGAGGCATAAGGCTCACAAACAGAGAACAAAGATGCCTACTATATATAGCTAGATAGCGCCTACGAAGGTGTTTAGAGTTCTTCGCACAACAACAAGTCTCTATTGGCTACCCGAAGTACGAGGTCCTGACACAAGCAAAGGGCTGACGAGTGTATCATTTACACAACACCAGCTACCCAAATATACTGGACCCTTCTTGTAACTTCCTCTGTATGCATAGTAGGTAAGTATTAATCAATGATTGAGACTACTAGAACTTCAAAGCACCCACGCCGACTCCTAACCTCCTTAACACGTATGAAGATATAAGTTAAAGTAACAGACGCCAACGTAGGAATTAAAATCTTCCCAAATTGCTCATTTCTTAGCGTATGCATCTTGAGCAACCAAGATATCCTTAGGGGCGAAAGTCCGCTCCAAGCTTCCCTGCCAGAAATCATACCCAGAGCTTAGCTGGAAAGGCTCGCTGAGCTTAGGTATTATGTACTCATTGAGAATGATCTCTTTGCCCTTATCCTTCTTCACCCAATGCGCCTGTTTCTCACCTGAGGCCTCAACGTAATTCCAACCGTTCTCCTTCTTAAGCCCAGCGGGCATGTATGGCTGACCCTTGGCGTTCAACATGCGGTGGCGAACGGAGGGGTGAATCTCTTCGTTGAACCGCTTATATTCGATGTCCCTCTTCTTTCCGTTGACAACTTCGGACGCGGAAGTTTCACCTGGAACACGCTTATATGATGCCGACCTGGTGGAGATAAGAGATGAGACCCACCATAAATCCATCCACCCGTTAGTATCGTCGAGGGTCCCGTCACTCCATTTGACCGTGGACCACGCCGCTTTCAGATCCCGGATATTTTTGTTCCTGGTGTCGAGCTTGAGATCCCCTATCCTGAAGAGTATGTATTTTTGCAAGGCGGTGCCGCTGAGCTGTAGAAGCCCAGAGAGCTGATCGCACATCCATGCAAATGCGATTTCATCCACACTGTTCGTATCTATATCACCTCGATTACGGCCCCCTACATCTGAATGAAACCCCGGAAACCAGCATTGCTTGAGGTTGACTTTAGGGTTGTCGTTCTCATCTATGCACGAAGAGTCGAGATGCCAGAGCGTGGGAGGAAAATTTCCACGTGTTTCATCGATAGCTAGTGCATGGAATGCATTCTCGATTTCTATACCTGTTAGCCTGATGAATTATGAAAGTGATGAAGTTTTAACCTACTGGGATTGAGCTTAGTGCTGTGAAATGTCCGATCATCTCCAGCTTGGCCGAACCAATTGAGTGCACCTAAACTACCAACCGTGTCCCAGACGCCCACGACTTTGATCTTAATATGATGGTGAGCGCTTTTCCTGAGAAAGTCCATGCGAGTGCCCAAGTCCTGCTTAGGATCACCGTCGCGTGGGGGCACTGTCCCGAGCTCGCCAGCAGTTAACGGAGTCTTGGCCCAGTCGGTCTCCGCCAACTTCTTCGTTCCTCTATTTCTATAGGCCTGATAAATTTCAAAGAAGTGATCAAGCATTAGAGGCGTCAGAAGGCCAACTTCACAGATAAAGCCTGCTAAAGATCGTGCGGTGTACGCGCCACGAGAAAATCCAAAAATGAAGATCTCATCACCGGGACCCCAGTTGTTTGCCAGATAATTGTATGCTTCGCAGACCTTTTCCGCTAAACTTTCACCAACGGCACCTAATGCTAATTAATACGCTTTATACTGAAAGTAGAAGGACAAGACTCACCCTGGCGTGTCTTGTTAATGACAGTCAATGAGCCGGTACCGACACCTGACTGATAATAAACAACCTGGGGGACCTTCTCGCCCTCAGTAGTAATACCCACCTTTGAGATGGTTCGACATAATCTTGCAACATTGCTGGAGTATTGGTCGTCTCCTTTATCAACACCGAAGAACGTGCCATCACAGCAGACTATAAGCCGCTTCTTGATAGGACCGCGAAGGTAATTGGACTTGCAAACTTGACAGTCGGGCTCCATTGTGTATGTGTTGGTGAGTAACGGAAGGTAAACTTGATGTTCTTCTAAGGTTCCCAAGACTCCTTTTAAAGGAGTAACGATACGTTGTAGCAAGACACATGACAAGTGATATCTGTACGCCACAGCTCATTGCACTATACAAGATCTATACAAGATGAGCATGTGGACGCATTTCAGCCTCAATAGATCTGAAAATGGATGCTGCTATGCTGTTTTCGGCATTGTCCGACTGAGTCGTGCGCCTGGCTGATCGAACCGTAGACAAATAGTCTCAGGTCTCTAACTAATTTAGTGAGGCGTCCCATTCAGCTGGGATAGTTGGTGTTAGTTAGCGCGTTTTTCGCTCATCCCTGATGTACCCATAGAGCCCCATTGATGTTCCAGATCCGAAGGCAGCTGAAAAAGCCAAGCTGGGCCGTTCTAGGCCCATCTAATAATATAGCAAAGAAATAGAAGCTCATCGTGATCAGCTCTTTATCATCACTATATCGCATATGCAAGAATTAGCTTGTGATTGCCAATAAGGTCAAAAGGTGAATAGAAGAGGAGGTAAAACCTTGTGCATCTAGATTCTCTCGGCAGTTGGTGCACAAACGAACCCCCCCCCACCCCAGAACAGAACAAAAGAAAGCGATCTAATTTCCAGAGTCCGATATTCGCGCGCGGCCCTCGATCCCTTCCTAATTGTGATATTTGCGCCAGAATTGTAAGCTCTATGGCATGGCATACCCCTTTCCCCACGGGTGCTACCCGACGATATTCATGGAGCACAAAACCTCTCAGTAAATGTAATCGCTGGGAATCTTCTTCTTTCTTCCTGTCTCCCTGGGGTGGTATAATCTCAGTCGGTATGGTTTTAATAGAAATAGGCCATTGTAGGCTCTAGAAAATATTTAGTATGGTAATTGACTGCGGTTACCTACGCCTGAGTCCTAGTCAAGGATGTATTCTGGCTATTGCTCCGGGGTTAGTATATATCTGTTAATTCAATAGGTCTTGGAGGCAATGAAGTAACCTTGGTGTGTAGGTAGGCGAAAGTGGCTAAATTCTACGTATTATTCTCATTGTGACAAACCTTTGTTGCCCAGCCCTTTAAGTTACTTGGAAAGCTGAAGACTAATGCAGCTAGCTATTCTCTCATATTTGTCTTCACCATCGGAATATGTTTCTTGGGAAGTGATAAATCTTGTAACCTGTATTTTTATTACTAACAATAATTGATCAGTTTTTTTAGCATTACTTATGCTCGACAGTATGTCATAGATTATGGTTGAATCAAATATTGCTCCTAGGAGGCGTTCACCATTTTCATACCGTCTCTGCTCATTCGTTAAACCATTTATGCTTTTGTCTGCATATTTGTCTTTGACTCTACATATATTCCAAACAACGTTCGTTGATTTTAACGTGATCTTTCACGTTGTTGTTACAATACAGTTGTTTTAAATAGATCTCGTGTGATAATTAAGATGCACAAAATCTATTAATAGCACCTGCGTGTTATTAATATGTCAAACAAACAGACGTTACCTTTAAATTCAAGCCTCGTGAATCATTATGTTTGTTAGCAAACAATTCTCATGCGGACAGATGCAGTACTTAGACAATGTAAAGGGGTATTGTGGACTAAAGCTAACGTGCCTCTCTAAAGGAACTGTGTAGAAGGGACCGGAAAGGATTAGACATCTTGAACTGATGGAATTACAGACTTGGCTTCAAGCAAGGCCACAGAAATAAAAACCCAGTAGATAAAATCTGAGACTTGTTTGGGATATTTGAGCCTAAACTAGTGAAAGTTGTTAACGTATCTGGATGCACAATCCTGGTGCAATCTCTGTTTCCATCATGAGACTTAGGCACATTTCATAAAGAGCTTTGTTATTTTCTAGCTAATCACTGCTTACAGCCCACTTGAACTACTGAACACAACACAGGTCCCAGGAGTTGGTGCAGCATGGCACGCACACTTGGGTCATCAGCCATCGCCGCGACGACTAGGTTGGTGATCCGCTTTTAGATGACTACAGCAATCCCCGTCTTCCATATGCGCCTACTACTATTGTTGTACACTACTGGACCATATAATTATTTTGTACCTAGTACATAAACAAACCCGTGTGACCGAATTCACCTCCTTCCTTCCCAAATCTTCATCAGAGGTTCCGCAGGAATTCTATCCAGGCCAGCACATTCATATGCCCATCAACAAAACACGCATGTGAAAATATTTCGTCCCCGTTCAGTCATACTTGTTTTGAGCTAAAGTTGTTTCCTTACAGAAGTGTGTGTGTCAATCAAGGCATCTGCACAGCTTTCCCAGCTTCTTAGGCACCACCACTACTACTACTTCTACTTCCACAACCACACCAACCACAGTCTCTCCAACTCAGAAAAACATCCAAAGTTCCATCCTCCTCCTTTCACCTTCAAGACTCTAAGCCCTGCCGGATTTCTCTATATTCTTGGGTGCAAAGCTAAGGTGAATACCCGCAGCTGGTCTACTCCTTGCCCTCCTTCCAAACCGTTACAAATCACTCTTGACCAGCAGAGCTTCCTAGCACTTGTTACCATCAACCTTTTTCTTATTTAAGCACTCCTCTGACTCATGTTGAGATTCTGGGAGAAATCATCACGAGTCCATCTACATCAAAGCAGTGAAGCAGTTCCAGGTGTGCAAAAGGCCACACGCACACCTTCAAGTCACTTGACGTTTTTCTGCGTCACTACCTCTGCTTGATTTCTTGTTTTATTTGAATCTGAAGTCAGTAAGCATTGTCCTGTTCTCATGTTGCCCAATAGCATACACATTTATTACTTCTCTGGCAAGTTAATCACTACGGGCTTTGGGACTCCTCAAAATCTCATCCAAATATCATCAGTACTCTGCGTTTCCGTCCCTTTTAAAGACTAATATATCATTCTTAGGATTTTCTTTCATTGGTCCTATTAGCCTTGTCACTTTTCCTACTGCACCTAGGCTCCAAATCGGTATGATATCCAAGCACACGAGTTGCATAGACATCAGTACGAAGTCTGTGTATGGTTCATCTCTTTTTGGCCCACCCTAACAAATATCTGAGTTTGCAAATGCTGACCACTAGGCGGAAGATTTCCCTCGAAGAATCGGTACACCTACTTCTTGAATCCTATCTTGAAGGAAAGGAAACAGGTAATATATCCATATACAACTTTGTTTCTCCCGAGTTTCTCTGCGATTTGACTTTTTCGCACTTCCCAATACCTCTTCCTCGAGCCAGCCTGTACAGAAAACCAATAGCTAATAGTCGAGTTAGGGATACTCATTACTGTGTTTGATTCTTTGAAATAGGGCTCCAGTGAGTACCCGCGATTTGTCGATGGGAGGTGACACATACACCGCGCTTAATGAGAGAACTTTCTCTGGAAGCAACAGTAGCACTAATGATTTGAGAATATTATAGCTAACAAGTTGAATTTAGACATTTTCCCTGGTACTTTCTGAATTGATGTTCTTGTTCTCTAATTTCGATCTTTCTTGTCGATTGTAAGTTGCCCTGCACCCTACAGCCAACACATAACACTTCAAAGATTCTCTGGGATTATGACCAACGAGTTGCTATTTTTATTCCTAGCCTCAAACTCTATTACAATGGAT
Source organism: Xylaria curta (assembly GCA_022495235.1). NCBI lineage: Eukaryota > Fungi > Ascomycota > Sordariomycetes > Xylariales > Xylariaceae > Xylaria > Xylaria curta. The sequence goes on along the minus strand of MU375902.1, from coordinate 554,350 downwards.
ATAAACTAACCAAAATTTCGTTTTCAGCAATTCAGTTAACTGAAGCAACTGCTCTTCCCTCTGGTTCTTGTTAAACCCTTGAAGGTGAGCAACTACGCATTACCAATCAAAGAATTGACTGAGGGCTTCGTGGCATTCCATTACGAGTGATAACTTGGCGGTCTCTTGACTCCATTTATTGTCGTTGAACAATGTGTTCGGCTAACCGACTTCCCCAAGGCTTCGTTCAGTGAAATTATCAATATTGTTTGAAGATGCCTCCGTTCACTAATATTACTTCGACCTACGCCAAAGGCGCCATAGCAATGGCAAACGAGACGTTTGCCGACGAGCAGCCATCTGCGGATCCTCCAGGTAGAAGACTTGTAATAATTCTACCCGTTGTTGTTATTTCCACCGTTGGTGTTGGTGTTATCTTGTTTTGCATTTGGGTCCGATCACGAAGACACTCAAGCCACTTTCGGCTCGATGATGAACAAAATTCAAATGAGGAGCCGATCCCCTTGCAGAATCTTGCGACCCCTGAAAATGGAGAAACAGCCGTCCATGGTAAGTGATAAATATTTTCATTTTCCGGAATATCTCAACCCGCATCGTATGGGATCTCGGTCCTAGCCCGATATTCAAAGATATGAGCGATTAACAAGTTAAACAGAAACGGGAGACCCTTCAGTTTCTACCAGCAATATCCGAAGACCACGCACTCTGAACGAGTACACTAAGGCACTTAGTTCACACCCGCCTTCCCAGACTGATCTAGCTACGGCAGAGCAGGCATTGAACCCGAAGACCAGGATTAAGAAACAGGATATGGGTATACCTGCCGTCGTGTTGTCCCCTCCATCTCCTGTGCTCATATTGCCAATATCGCTGCAACCGGGCCCTAGCCAAGAGCAGTCTTATTTACATCCGACCCGCCGATCAAATTCGCGTCCTGATGACCCTCGACGCCATGGTAAGGTATTTGAGTTCGGCGACAACCACGGCGATTTCACAGGTGATGAGACTTTGCGAGCGTACTCTAACCTCCCTCCCCTCCCGCCGGCCGGCCCTGGAATCGAGACCATGCCAAACGTCCTAGATGAGTATCATCAACAACAGGAACTCCCACTAGCCAGCACGATTACCGAAGAGGGCACACCAGATATCACCGATACCCCTGATACTAAGAGTGCTGCTGAATTCGCGGAGAACGTTCCAGAGTCCTATTTCACGACGTTAGCATCTCAGAGCCCAGAAGCCGATAAGGATAAAGCCAGCATCTTCACCAAGCGCGACGATGAGCCTCTTTCGCCGCCACATGAAGGCTTTGTTCAAGATGACAAGGCGAACGACGCTGATGATGAGAGTGAAACAATCAGCCAGGCCCCTGATTCAGGCACGTCTTTGCAGGATAGAGTGCGAGATTTTCATGGCGACTCTCACGATTCATATATAGATGAGGTATATAACCCTAAAGATCCCCTCTACGATGTTCATGGTGTCGTTAAGTTTGGGAAGAATAATGGACCCGAATCTAATACTTCAAAGGCGGAGCAGACTGCTCAGACTCTCGGCGGAGACGATAATGACTCCAGTGAGGACTATGCGCGCTTCCAGAGAGATTATACGAATGCATCTCTAGTCCCCGCACCCCTGGTGCGCAGAAACAACACTGTTCACGAGACACCGTCACCCGCAGTTACTTCTTCTACTGCGACTCAGCCCGTGGCCCGTCCTGCATCGGCTGCAGACGTGGATATTTCGCTCCTCGAGCCTGAAATCGAGACCCAACGCCCACGATCTTTCGTAATCCGCGAGTGGCCTCCCCAGAACAACCCAGACGCCACCTTCGAGAATGCCCCGCGACGACAGGCTTTGTGGTACACCCCTCCCTCTCAGGAGATCATCGAGCGATCTCGCAGCATTCGCGAGCAGATGGAGTGGGAAGAAGAGGCCAAGAAAGTCGTGTTGCAGAAAGCTAGAGATAAAGGCGAGACGCTCTCCGAGGAGGAAATCGATAAGCGCGTTCGTCGCATGTACGAACGTAGTAGCCGCTTCATGTTGGAGGCAGCCACGTACAAACCCGCGACGTCGCCTGCGCAACCCCACGACACTGTTTCCGCAGATAGTGCACGTAATAGTCGCGTCCGCGCCCAGCGCGCCTCTCTTGTCCAGCCTTCCGGTAATGTGAATCCCTATACCAGCCAGAAGAAACGCCCTGTCAGTTCAGAGCCAGCCTTTGCATCATCTCAGGCGCTGCCATTTGCCGCAAGCACGACGTCTGTGGTTGCGCAGGATGGCTCTCGCAGTGGTTCACCACCCGCTCCTCGACGCCGTCTTCGCCGTAGCAACCCGGAGCACGATCTCAGCCGCCCACGCTAAATGGGAACGGATGACGGGATCAGATTATATATAGGAACGAAAAGAAAAGAAGGAAAGGAGAGAGAAAAAGAAATCGGGACCTACAAAGGAGACAAGAAAAACGAACGAAAAAAGTGAAGGGAAGAGGCGAAACGATGAGAACACGAAAGGACGAATTGCAAAAACGCGGACTCGAGGCAGTAATGAAGCAGTGACGAAGTGACAAGTTGGGGAAAAAAGAGAGAAAATGGTGTGCTAGTATCCCTGGCAAATGTCTGATAAGGTCTTTATATTGTCTGCTCCTCTCGTCTAGGGCTTTTCTTGCTGGTGATATTGCTATATTCGTCTGCAAAGGGCCTGAGTCCCCAAATGAGGTCAGTCATGTTGCGAAGGAAAACCAAAAGTCACGAAAGGAATGGGATATGTAAAACTTGCAATTCTCCTTGCTAGATTCACGTCTTCTCGTAGTCCTATAATAAACGTCATGGACTTTTCATTTGACTAAATAATGATGTACCTTTCGCGATCAATGCTGTTGGGGTTCGGTAATAGTCTCCGATGAAGCATTCCACTAGACCTGTCCATATGAATGTATGGCAAAGGAAGCTATAAACTATCTTCTGAAGGCGATTACATGGCTTAAGTATTAAGAGAAGCAGCGTAAAATATATAGAGAGATGAGAACAGCTTCGGTTTGATGGTACTGTAGGCCTAGCGAGAAGCTAACCTGCTTGAACCATCGCTGGCCTCACTCTTGTGCTAATCTAGATATGCGCTGCGTCGTCCGAGAGCTAACTTCAAACTTCGTTAAGGCCTCGGCGTCTGCTCACTTGCGAGCTACATGCTTACTTTCGTGGGAGGGGAGACAGCATCGAGATAAGCTCCTAAAGCTGAAAGGTTTTCCAGAAAAAGGAGAGTATGGTCACACATGAAGAATACGGCCGGACATCGTCTCAGATTAGATTCTCTCCTGGAAAACTAGAAGAAATTAGCCAAAGAAGTTATTAATTGTCTTCAAAGTAGATGTATGGATGTATACTAGGGAATAGATATGATTCCGTTACGGGTATGATATGTATAGTCGACATCTGAAATCCCGAGATTTGAGATCATACAGTATCGTGGCAGATACAATGCCTTCACACATCAACGCCAGGTTTGGTCCATGATTCCAGCCGCCACCCTGACCCAGCCTAGTGGAATGTATGCAAAGCCCTTGCCCCGATCCCCAATCCCCAGTTTTACAGTAGAAGTATTATGTACAAGAGATATGATCATCAAACAACATATAATACAATCATGTGCCTCATTCATAATCTCGGTCCAGGCCCTCTCCCTGTCCGAGGCGGCATCTTTTCGAAAGTCCATTCGCCCCCATTGAAATTGGAATTAGAAGGAAACTTGGCTTCAAATGGTTCATACATATGAGGTATTAGTTCAGCTTGGGAGCTGTAAGGTACTATTTTCCTCTGTCGTGGTTTTCTCTGCGAGTTGCTCGATGAAGATCCACCGCCAGAAGACTTCTTCTGGTCTTTGAGAATGTCCCGGAGTTCTTGGTCGTCGTCCGTTATTTGAGCCTTTAGGAAGCTAAGGTCTTTTAGGCTTTGGTCCATGGATAATGATTGCATGACAGGGACTCTTGGAGTGTAAGAAATGTCGTCTAATTTCGGGGCGTGATTTGCGGGGATGATAGCTGCGTCGAGGAACGCATCGCTTCCTTTCTCTAGCAATTGTGCTATATCTAAACTTTCGCCAGCATGAATAGGAGTCGAATGACTGGGCGTAACGCAGTCCATATCCACTTCTTTGCGAAGGACATGATCGATATCGACGGCGGAGAAATAGGCACATGCTTGAGGAAGGTCGTCGATTCCGACTTGTTGAGCAAACATGGCTCGAGTCCAAAGGTTTGAAACTTGAAGTGCCATAGCGGCTCGGTATTTATCTTCATTTTGGACAAGGTATCGAATCTCATCGTGCACAGAGATGGCCAGGCGGGCATTGATGTTGAAGCGCCTGATGAGGTAATCCATCGAGACAATAAGAAGATGAAGATAGTCAACACCAGACGACTGGATAGCCCAGTTAATACGAGAGGTAAGGTAGGCGCCTTTACTAATAAACCTGCCCATAAGTGCTTCGGTAATGCCGGCCCCAAGGATGGGAGTCCGTGGTCGCTCCTGTTCTGCAAATTCTTCTAGCTTGTTGAAGACGAAAGATTCCGTGCCTCCCCTCCAGAAAGGTCGCTTATGCAGTGATTTGCGATTGGTCTTGGTGCCTTTCGTGTTCGCATAGAGTTTGCCAGCAACATCAAGGGTCTCCTGCTCTGACAAGCTAGGATTGAATTGCCTTAGCAAAGTAGCGGCAAATTTAAGCCCAGCGCCGTAGATTCGCCCATAGTTGAATACCTTGGCATCATTACGCGTGATGCCGAGGATTGAAGCAGTACGCGAATGCAAGTCGGTCCCTGCAGCTTTAGTACCTTCTAGTGTCATGAAACCGATAGCATTGCCTCCGTGAAGCTTGAAAGTAGCATCACCAATGACACTAGCGATCCAGAGCTCTTCCGAGTCGACATCAGCGCCAACGAACGAATATCCAGGAGGTGCTTTAACCATGGCTTTCAGTTCTGAGCCAACCCTATTCTTTTTTGCATTGCTCGCCGTTAGCCAAGTATTTTCCACAGCTCTTCGCGTAATAGTTCCCATAGGAATGATTTGGGGTAATATATATCCATGTTGCTGGGAGATCATGTTCGAAGCTAGGTCTGATTCATAAACGACCATTTGTGACATGATTCGATCCCGCGCGCTGATCCAATAAGAGCATGAGGCGTTCATGTCAAGTGCCTCTTTGGCATACGGGTACTCAGATGAGAGAGTTCCCTTGTCGAAATATGCGAGGTAGCTTTTAGCTAATGGGTTGCCGCATCTCGCAGTCGGACCATCTTTGTGGGGTAGCTTGAAGTATAGTGCTTTTTCATCGTTCTTCCACGCCTCGGTAGCCTCATCGGAGAAATCACACCGGACGAGTTGAGTGGAGCTGTACTTGGATGCGTCTTCAAGCGGCACCCTGAATGTCCAACCATACTTATCAGACCAGTGCAATGGATAGCCGTCCCAAGCAAGTCGAAGTAGAAGAGGGGCTATACGCGACCTGACAGTTAGGTTCATGGGTCCGTTGCTCTTTAGAAATAATCCTTTATACCACTGCGGCATGCCTGGCTTCTTCTGTCGTGCTGCGGGCCGGGGCGGGTCACCTTTCTTCTTCCCTTTGACCATCTTGATCTCCTGGCCAGACCAGTCAAGTTGCTTTAGCCAGGGATCTATGCTCCACTTATTTTCATCATCCTTGATCGCCAATGCCTTTTCTGTGAGGCCTATCAGCCGCTCCTGGATAGCATCGGATAGCTTGTGGTATGTCGCTTCGGCATTCGCGATATATGAATCCCAGGATTTATCGACAGGCAGGATGACTGAAGAGAGATGCCGTAATGCAGCGAAGCTAACAGGATGCGGGCATACCTCTAAGAAATTTGGGAAGACAATTTTGTACACTCGGTGGGTGACGGCTACATCCGCAGCGCAATAGTCCAGCAATTGATCCAGCTTATTGACGACTCCGTCGCGATCCAACTCACCAAAGTCATTTCGCACATCCTTATCAATAGTAGTATTGAGATGGAACTTGGCGACATCCCTGAGCGAATTGATTGAGCTTCGCTCAACCCATAATTCTTCTTCATCGTCGCGTAGGCTGTTGCTCGCTAGGAGATTCGCGAGATCCAAATCTTGGGTTTCTTTAGCGATCTTGTCCCGTAGTTCACGGCTCTTTTTGTGTTTCATCCATGTTGGTCGTTGCTGAGAGCACATTCCATTAACAGCGACATGCAGCGACATAGTATCCAAGAAGGAGTTCCTCGTCTGCTTCAAGTCGTATTCCTCGAGGATACGAGCGCGATCGTATCCGATGTTATGGCCGACAATAATCCGATCGCGACTAGGATCGCCCAAGGGAATCAAGTGCTTGTCGGAATCTGATTCACCCAGTAGCCATGGCGAAAGCCAAGCATACCACGCAGTTGGGCTCATAGCACAAGCCATAACAGCAAACGAGCTTTCTTTCCACATAACTTCAACGTCAAAACAGAGCATGTTCTCGTCCGGAGCCTCCACCTGCGATGGCTTAGACCCGTCCATAGGATATCTGGTCCAACCACTCTGCCGTATCCATTTCTTCGGACGAGGGGGTGCATTTTCGAGGGCAAACTGCTTGGCATAGCTCAAGAAAGGCTCTGCGCAATCGGCGCCAAGTTTGTGGAAATGTTCGTCCAGGGTGCGGCCCTGGATTTGAGGAATATCGAAAGCAATGGGGGCGGCATTGTCGGTATTTTTACCGAGTAGATTGTGGCGGCGCAAGTGGTCTTTCGAAAGATTTACGAGCTCGTTCGGCGGCGGAACACTCTCGCTCAAGAAGACTTGCTTATGTACGTGGGAGCTGAGATGCTGCACTCCAATTTCATTGAATCGAGCTTCGGACAGAACTGGGATGTTTTAGGAGACGACGAACGTGGCACAAGACTTTTCTCGAGACTAACTGGCTAGGCTCCCGGAGCTCACACGAGACGGCGCATCGTTAAGCGCCTGGGTCGCAGTCGCTGCTGCACTCGTCTGCCATCTTGGATGCGACAACCAGAGCCGGCGCGGTCGCTGGCACTGCGTACGATGCCTCGCACGGCGCACCAAGTTCGGGGTCAATGCGCCTCTCATATGGCTGCTAGCATGATGTAGCATTGCTACCGTGCATCCAGGGACATGGCGATTTAGGATGGGAGCTTCAAGAAAGGTGTCGAGCTCGTCCGGGGCTTCGGCGAGAAGAGCGTAGATAGAGTATGCGACGATGGCGATAAGGACGCCGCCGACACCCCTGAAGCTCCAGTATGTGACAGCAAAAATAATTTATGACGGCTCTGCCATTAACTAGAGCTTGATCAGGTGGGGTCAATGCGGTCGTGCGCGCCATAGCTGCCCTCAGCTGTTCACCAGTTGGCAATGGCTGCACCTCTTCGTACCTGCTAAGTAGGTACTTAATCTGTGCACGCACATTACGTGCAACATACACACGTACTGCTCGTTCATCGCCAAATAGATGTGACGATGCTTGCTGGATTTAGCTCGGTCACTCCCTCGCCAACGGTGTGGCTGCATCACTCATCTCATAATTAGATTCGTCAGCCAACAATGTCTTGGGTCGGGTAAGACAGACATAATGCGGATGTTCCCATTGCATGCGATGCACCTGGTGTATGGCTAACAGCCTTTCGGTCGAGATCAGCTCCAAACCCCTGGACAGACCATATACCCGGCCTCCATACATATACAAAAATGATCTCGTTTCACTTACTTTGAGTCGTTAGATACGTGCTACTTCTAAGCATTCGCTCATAATGGGCGGCATTTGGAGCCAATGGGTAGGACCAACTAGCCAGAGGCAAAAATCGTCTGTTACGGAGCAGCTTGTGGGCATTGATGAAGACAATATTGTGTACACGCTGAACCGAGTTTAATTCGATACCAAACGCAAGTCTCAAATCCATTACCAGCGCGGACCCCATGTTGCCATATGTTGATTACGATGTTGAGTCTTAAACATTGCTGTAGGGACGCGCGACATTGCTGACGCCAGGTGCTGAACCGAAACGATATATCGAAATGTTTCCGAAACCACTTTCAGCTGTCGGCAGCCCGCATCATCAATCTGCTAGGATTCACAGGCATGATTTTTGAATGGCTATCTCCTATAAGGAGTTAGGCGAGCGCAGTGTAGAAACCCATGCTCGTAGTAATGACTAACTCCACGTCGAGGTGGCCACTGTCGTGGTCTGTTCAATCTACAGGCGGACCAGTGGTAATACAATCCTCGAGGCTTGACTTCATGTTGACCGTATGGGAAACCTCGAAACAGTTACACTGTATCGTCGTCAACGTGCAGCCAACGTTCCACGGACAGACAGCCCCCTGGTGGGATGTCTATCAATAATACTCTTTAAGAAAACTCTGCTTTAGTTTTGACTACGGCCGTGATGTCACGTTCGACACTGTCTCTAAGAGAACCATCTTTATAAAAGGCCCAGTATGGCAAATTAGTATTTGCGCTCGGCTCCTTCCCCATACCTCCTTATAGCCAAGAGCAATTCTTGTGAACGGTTCGAACTATCACCTGCAAGCGGCGACTGAACCATTGAGTGGCAAGCTGAGCAATATGGTTTCACGGCTGTCCTCCAAAGCACGTCGAGGCGGACAGACAAGCGAGCCGCCACACTTTGAAACTCTTCAACAGAGTACTGTGGGAATGATGTGGGAGCCCTCCGCGACACACGCAAATCGCCACAGAGATGACGCCTCAGTATCTATAAGAACAATTGGAAGTGATTCCAATGCTGGAGAGATGATGGCAAGTAGTGGCAGTGATATCGAAAAGAGAAGCGAACATGATCAACGATCCTATCTCTTCTTCGGTAAGCCAATGAGTATTGCTCATGAGCTAGCCTTCTTTTTGGTGGTCTCGACGGCTAACTTCACTCCCCGTGAGTATTCCAACTCCCAGTTAAAGTCCCGTCGTCCAGTCACTTCATCAGGTCAAATCACCGAGTCAAGATATATCTAATAACTTCTAGACTCGGGTTTCCACCAAACACTTTGCATACTACAGCTCATAGGGGCCGACCTTGGCGCCACGCATCCTGCACAGCTCGTATGGTTGGTGGCCGGGTATGGTCTCACTGTAGGAACATTCATCCTTCTCGCCGGGAGGCTAGGCGACATCTATGGCTATAAACGGCTTTTCCTTATTGGAAACGTTTGGTTCGCACTCTTTTCGCTACTAGCAGGCTTTTCCATTTTCGTGCCTATACAGACTTCGATGTATAGTCAGGGTCGTTATACAGTCTTCCTGCTTGCTCGTATATTGCAAGGCATTGGTCCAGCATTGATGATCCCTAACGGCGTCGCTCTTCTGGGTGTGACGTACGTACCGGGGCCGAGAAAAGCGATGTTGTTCGCTGTTTTCGGAGCAATGGCCCCTGCGTCTGCCATCATTAGTCCAGCTATCACAAGCCTATTCGCACTAGTCTGGTGGCCGTATGCGTTTTGGGCCTTCGCCATAGCGTTGATCGGCGTGGCACTTGCTGGTCTCTACGTGATTCCAGATCCTCCGATTGTAATTGGAGAGGACGAAGACAGTATCGATGGGAGTCACCATCACCGGGGATTCATCAACCTATGCGCCGAGCTCGACGTCTTAGGAGCCCTCACTGGCGTCTCGGGGTTGGTTCTTATCAGTGTAGCCCTAAACCAAGGATCACTAGCCGGTTGGCAGAACACGTATGTGCCGGCGCTTCTTGTTTCCGGCACCCTGCTCTGCTCCCTTTTTGTCGTTGTCGAGAAATGGGCTCGGAAACCTCTCATTCCCCTTGAAGCCCTCAATGTCGGCGTGGGCTTCGTTTTAGCTGCAGTTGCTTGCGGATGGGGCTGCTTTGGCATATATATCTTCTATATCTGGGAGTTTTATGAAGTTTTGCGCGACGCCTCGCCGCTTCTTGCTACTGCCTGGCACAGCCCGATATTCGTCTCCGGTATCGCAGCCGCCCTAACCACAGGACTCATCATTCACCGCGTCGGCCCCGCAGTCGTAATGGCCCTTGCGCTTCTTGCTTTCACTATTGGCATTACGCTAATTGCTACTGCCCCTATCAACCAGTCCTACTGGTTGCAGACGTTCTTTTGTAATATTATCATCACTTGGGGAATGGATCTCAGCTTTCCTGCTGCTACCCTCATGCTCTCGGATCTCGTGGCACGCCAGCACCAAGGTATCGCAGCCAGCCTTATCACTACTGTCGTTAATTATAGCGGTGCTCTTTCACTTGGCATAGCTGGGACCGTGGAAATTTATGTTAATGAAGGTGGGCAAACACCGGAGGACATCTTGAAGGGTTATAGAGGTGCCTGGTATTTGGGCATCGGGTTAGGTGTCACAGGCTTTCTGATTAGTCTCGCATTCGTATGTCGGTTCTCAAGACCGGCTCGAGTGATAACCTGACCTTCCACAAGTTCGAAGATAAAACGCCAGATTCGGCTCCAGTCGGTGTCGAATATGTTGCTGGGTCCTCTGAGGCATATGACCAATTTCTATTTACATTTTTCTCAAACATGGTCTCCTTCATTAGCTTATTCTCAGGCATCCCTCTTGGAACTTTTGGATGCAATATCAAACCGTATACATACATGCACTTATTGATTATCTAGATAGATGCATACCTTTCATATTGGATGCGGATATGCCGCTAGTTAGTCAAAAAGCAAAGTATCTTCCCGGAAACAAAGAGCCATTCTCAAACCCTGAAAAAGTTTCTAGGAAATTAGATGACTCGTCTCACCTGCTATGTGCCCATTGGCCTGCTTACGATCTTCCTCGTAGCAGAGAGAGGGAATGCAATAACAGGCACACACAGCTCCTCGAGAGGCACGTGCGCAAGTTGTGAGACAAGATAATGCCATCATGAAATTATGTACCGTGGTCTCGGGAAGCGGACCCAGCGTTTTTACCCCCTATCCTTTTCAAGTATTCATGGTGAATGGCGGGTGTCACAAGAAACGTCGGGTATCTCATCACATTCATGGTGTTACAACAGGACGCGAATGTGCTTCAGTACCTCAGATTATCATCTCATCCAAACACACAGACACCCCCTGCGGTTGGCCGCAGATATAATGCTTCAGTGGTGTATCGGGTCACATGGCCATATTTCCAGGGTTTTGGAAGGTTCTACCCCTGTCCTCCCGGATCTCAGATCTCGGTACACACTCAGGGATGAGAGAACAGATCTGTGGACGTATCCGTGAATCTGGAGGGAGATTTTGTGTTACCATCTCCCCGAAAACCTGGGGACGTATCCAGATTTCAGGGTGTCGTGGACTAGCAGGGTCGGATCTGCGCGGATTAGACCTTGGGAGCTGCATGTATTGCATGATCTGTGGCCTCCATCAATCACAACCCCTGCTATGAACGAAGACCTCTGCAGCACTCGCATCTTTAGGTATTACTCTGCCCACAGCTGTGCTACACTGTGAGCTTTTATAACCATGTTACCTTCTTTCTTGAAAGTCGTATTGCATCTATATAAATCCTGCAAAGCGTTTGATCTATCCTTGTTTTTTCATCACTCATCTTGCTGATCAGCGACATGTGTACTCAGTTGGAGTGCTTTATAGCCAATCCAACGTCTCGATTTCAACCGGGAGGGGACTCTACTGCACCTTAAATCACATTGTTTTACTTCGCTATCATGCTCCTCGAGTGAATATCCCATCTGCATCTATGGCTACTCCTATGTAAGCTGCCTGCAGATGTAACAAGCCACAACCCCCGACTTCTTTTTTGTACTTCTGCAGCTCAGCTATGTAGTTTCGCAGCACTCCGCATCTTTTGGTCACATGTGCATCGTACATTCAGCAAACCGCCATTAGGATGATTCCTATCTACATGTCCGACACATCTGACTCGACGCGTAATCATCAATAACTTGTACTACTGGCGATAAAGCAAGACAACATTAGCTTCGCTACCTATCGCCCAAGTTAGAGGGCACGGTTGTCCCGACGTGCGAGCACGTTCTTCCACAGCTAGCGAAACAAATAAATGTAAAGTTTTCAAACCAGTGTCGGCATAATATGCTGGACCTGTACTATTTATGGATATAGTTGCATCCCGAGGGCTTCGAACGAACATTCGTCCTTACTCTTCCTATGAGATGGAAGCACTTGTTCTCTCAGCCAATCTCCACAATCGATATACATATAGTTAGCCACGTGCAAATCGTACTTCAAGAAGACCACAACACAGTATGCCACTATGTCAATATACAGATTGAGAGACCTCAAGACTACAAACAGGCGCTGACCCTTCCACTCCTCACGAAATATATTCCAAGCACAGGCAGGAGGCGATGGATCATGAGTATAGAAACAGGATAAGATAGTCCTAGACCTACGCGTAGTTTCAAGTCTCGGACCAAATAAGCTCTTACCCAAATTTACAGGCTTCTAATGGCTATCATCTCAGTGCAAATTTATTCTCAAAGGTGGACTAATATTGGCTGATGCAGGCATTCCAGAGTCCAAATTCGTAACCCGCGCCAATTAGTGCTATTTCGTACTCACATCGAAGCAAGGACAACTCTGACTTATACTATCTGCCTAAGCTTGCCATACCTCCCCGAAAATTAGTCTATTTAGTGACTTATTACGGTGTCCATGGCTTCCATAAGCCCATATACCTCCATACTCGTAGCCTCACTGCCAAGTTGGTCTGGCTCAACTTTACATTACCAAATCCTCCCATAGGATATCATGGTCAGATCTCTACCAATAATCGGTCGTCGTTTTTATAGCAGGGGCAGATATAAGTTTAATCATGTTCGGTAAAGGCTTTTAGTGAAGGCCTAGAAGGCGCGAAATTGTTCAACAACAAGGGGCTCATAGGTAATTTTCCTTCAAGGTACCTGGGTACCTAGTTTGACCCGACAAGACGCGGTACGCGCAGTAAGGTACCGCGTTATCCCTAGCATTCACTGCTGTTACTCAGGAACTCACTGTACCACCTATTACCCAGGCCTTATAATTAAAATTAAGCCCTACTCCTGTCGCCAAGTACCAGATGGCCTGGTGGTAGAGGTCGCCCTCCATAACCACCAGCAGCACGGTTCAGATACGGTCCTGGCTAAACTCTGATTCGAAAGTAGAGGCCCCTCCCAACCCCGGGGGAGGTGCGGCTATAAGTAAAACCAGAGTTGTCTGATGCGAAGCAGTGCCAGATCACGACCGCAAAGAAATACCCATAAATGCAAAAGCAAGGGCGCGTTGTAGCTCGGGGACTTAAGAAAACACCGGAGGCAAGGCGCATTAATTCTTTTCATCTCCGTTGGCAATTTTTCATCTCTTAATAGGTTTTCTTTTTTTCCTGCCTGCAGTATAAGCAAGAGTGTAAGTAAGATATAGCTTGTGTATAAGTAACTTCGACGCTATTTATGTAATGAAACAAATATAATATCTTGATAAACTATGTATATAGTATAAGACTTGTGTAGGCTGCTCTTTTTAGATGAAAGACTAATATCCGTTTATCACCATGGCGGTAATTCGCGCCATGTAGAAAATGGTCGTTCCGTTTGATGGTCCTGTTAAATATACCTACAGCCTTTATAAGCTCTCTCAAGGGCTGCGCTATACAGATGGGCCTGGTTATTTGATTTCTTTGCTATTATTGGTGATATTAGGTCCGTCAACAGTGAGTGGTCTTTGGCCAAATCATCTAGGAGGCTCCAAGGGAAAGGCACTGGCTGCCGGCGCTCGACATATACATCGCTGAGCCTGCATTCTATCATCTCTATCAAACCAAGTCAACCCTCCTAACTACTCAGCTTGATAAGTACCAAGCTCTAGTTTGCAAACTTTGTCTTCTCTAAGCTCCCTTTCCCGGAGAATCAAATGAATACAAAGCCTAGCTGAAAGAAAAAGTTTCCCTATCTGCGTGATTCTAGGTACGTCTCAATCTATCTTTGCAGATACCGCCTGCTTGTTAAGAACGGATTGTCCAATGTCACAGCACACGCAGAAATCAAAGCTCCCGTCGACCAGGACAAATGCCCTAGGCGTTAAAAGGAGGAAACACCAAATACCGGTCTTATTGCCAGTACGTTGGATGCTGCGACTACTAGATAGGATATGGAGATACTAAATGTCGTTATTATAGGCAGGATAGTTGCACAGTTAATGTTAGGGCTGTCTATATTACGGGAGCCCGAGAAGATTTCCTTTTGTTTCGAAACTTCCACACTTGATTGAACTTCCTAACTGCTCGGGTCATCACACTCGTTTGGCTCTTGCCACTGTATACTGAAACGGCCACGGGTGAATGCAGGACCCGTGGACCTTAGCGCAAGGAGGAAATCTAAGTATAACGCATCCCAGGCTGATAAAATCTAGCAAAATCAATGGGGCACTGCGTGATCACGTAGATCTGAAGGCAAAACAGGCAATAACTTTTAGGAAAAGGCAACGATCATATTGAAAAAACCGCGTGGTGAGGTCCAAAAGAATCGGAATTCATCGCAAAATCTGTACAATAATAAACACAAGCGTCACATTTACCCCTTAGAATTTCGATCCCCAGATAGTAATTTTACGTAAACCAGTCACTTACACTGCTTCAATATAGTTCATCATAAAACCCGCAGGGTCAGGCCAAATTCATGGTCAATAAATTTTATACTTTAACTTGCATTAACGTAAGCACTGGAGAGCCAACCAGTCGATAACCAGTCCTGATCTCGTTGATGATTTCAATAAGCTGATAAATTGATCAGGATGATTAACCCCCCGATTCTAGTAGATATCTCTAGCTGGTGAAGAGACCCCTCTAGTTTGTTACCCTCTGATGGAACTAGAAAATTCCATTTTTCGTATTCATTCCACATCTGTCTCGTCGTTGGAGATTCGGGATCGGCCCATGGTTTTCTGAGTAGGCCACATTAGCTAGAGCTATAACAAGCAGCAAACGGGGATTAAATACTTAAGGGGTTATAAACTTCGGCGCTGGTTGTTTCAGCACAAACAATAACGGCTGGCCGTGCAAGGTCGGCGATAATCTGCTTGACTGGAGCAGTAGCGAACGCTGAAAATACAATAGACTCGTGATCCAATTCTGCAAAACCTCCAGTCCCACACTCTCCTACAACTTCGAACCTGGCTTTCTGTAATATGTCCTTCGTTTCATCCGAATAAGTCTGGGTCTTGGGTAAGTAGCCTTACTTAAGTAGCCTTACTTCACTGTCTGGTTTATGAGAACGCACAATATCGGCTATCGTGAATACTATCGCATGGTGTATAAAGGCATCCCCTACGACGCTTGTTTCCGGCTCACGTTCATCTTCTGTCTTAGAATTGTTCTCGATCCTCCACCAACCGGGCGGTTTGAAGTTCATATCGCCCAGCCCGAAGCAAACAATCTTCGTTACTTTCTTCGCATTTCCATTTCCATTTCTATCTAAGAGCTTACGAAATTGAAATATCAAAACTGCGCAAGTTGCACTCGCCTTCCATTGCTGTCGACTGGATTCAACCGGCAACTATATGTTTTCGATGGGTCCCTCGTAGCTGCGCAGCGTTTGGTTGACTCGGTCAACAAGATACCTGCAATTGTAAACTTCATACATAGCTTCCTTATGTCAAAATTAGGTCAGTACAAACATCGATAGGCATAAGGCCTCTTGAATCTTACCAGATTGCAATCAGGTTCTTCATATATACTAATCTACCGTCGAGACGGCGGACCGTAAGCTTCTCGGCAACATGCGACTGCGCTAGTTGTTGCTCAATATCCACAAGATCTTCTTTCTGCCATAGCTTGACTCCTGATTCATACAAGTTTGATGCTCGCTGACTGCTGGTTCTCCAAGAATAGCAATAGTCAAGGACTGGCTCTAAGAGCTGGCCTACTCCGTCTTCTTTGGGCCACGACATACTCGGGAGATCAACAAATCTCTTCTGATCCTGTGGGGAGCTACGAAGAACAGTGCCATATGGCTACACCTCACAGTGACTGCATGTCAATTACCTCCATTACTTCTATAACATCCAATATCGACGAGTCTTCTGTTGACTCATTGTGGCGGTGCAATGGGTACCCGGGTCTGTGGGGCAAACGTGGACTCCAATTTCGTATGCCAGAGCCTCCAATCCTGAAGGCTTTCATACTAACACTTCAACATTTGTATGCAACATCAAAATATAAGATTTTAGTTGTATATACTTCCAAACTCTTGACATTTCCCAGAATATACAGCACGATACTTGGAATATCGGTTCGATTTCAGGGTTTTTATCTCGGGGTCGACCCTACATGGCGTATCCCCTGGTGGGCAGAATCTGGCGATTGCAGCTGCTGCAGAGATGATCAAGTTGCCTATCTTTAGAAAAATTCTCAGAATCTATTTGCACGATGTTTTAATGAACGAGATGGTCGTAAGCGGCCATCAGCATTCCTTAGGAAAAAGCAACTTAAATGTAGCCAGTCGTGTCTTTGTCTTTCGTAGCTTTCTCGGTCACCGAAGCTACTAATCTTTGCTGTTTCAGAGGAAGCTAATACTAGTTCTAGACCAAGGAGAAACCCAGCCGGAACATGGTGATTTCAAGAAGCTAGTGGTGATTGTTTTGCGTCAAGTTTCAGCGCCCTCGTGGACGAAAAATAATCCCATTCAGCTGCGACTGAGATAGAACGTGATTTTCCATCCTCTTCACCATGGTGAGACAGTTGCTGGAGTACTTGGCGTCTTTGTTTGGTTGGTATACAGAGCTCGTACGTACAGGGCTATTAGTGGTCGCAGCAATCACATTAATGAGACATTATTCCTCTCTCTTTAGGAAATGACTAGTTGGCTGTGAAGGATTCAAGCTATGGCTCACCCTTCAAAGGCACCTGAAAATCTACGAATTCCTGGACGAAGAGAAACTTGTTGTCTCATGGAAACATTACCTCCAGAAATATCATAATGGACGACAGTGATCCCGTTGGGCCTTCGAACATAAAATGCTTATAATCCCCACTTCATTTTGCGGACACAGCTAAAATTGAATCAATTGCTCCTACGGAAACTTTTAACCGTCAGCAAAGAGAATTTTAGCGACACTTTTCACATAAATGTGTTTGATGGGCGGTTAAAAATAGAAAGGAGATGCAGGCAGTAGGTTTGGTATGCATAGACGGCCAGCCTGATCAATAGATGATAAAATATGCGCGTTCAATGGAATCAAGCCAGTTCCTGTAGAAGGAATTATACCTCGACCCGGTCTTAACTAGGAGCTGCAAAACCTTAATATCTTAGGCCAAGCGCGAGTAAAACTTGAGTAGAGGCCGCCTTTCTAGATTTTTTGCCTAGGTCTAAGATGTATAACATGAGCCAAACGTCCTTAAACCAGGTAATCCATGTTGAAAGATATATAATTTGGCATAGCATGTATTATCATCGTAGTTACCCAGGTCTCTGCATGTGCCGAATTAGCATTTAGTCTCTAGCCCTAGCCTGATAGTCTTATATATAGAGAGATAGGCTATACCTACGTTCTCGTTTGTATACTTTTCCTGACTGGACTTGAGCAACGAAGCGATCATCAGATGTATGCCATAAAAATTCATCACGATGAGCTATTCTACCAAGTGTTGATCGTGACAGTCTGTGCATCGCCTTCATATCAGGCTCTATAGACACCTACGTAGTCATATACATAGAGAAGGAGAGAGAACCAGTAGGCGGCCGCACCACCACAATGAGTCAGCAGAGGCCTTTGTACCGAGTGTTCAATATTGCATTAACGTGTGCTACGCGCTATGTAGTAATTTGGGGAAGAACATTGTTTATACTGAATGAAAAATACGTAATGAATGCCTATATAGGATACGCAAGTGTAAATAGGTTATATTTGTAAGATGGGTTCGCACGGTCATGATAGGAAAGATAGTGAAGCTAATGTGGACTTTACCCTTGAAAGTTGTTTCGCTTCGCAAGCCGTAATCGGTTGCTTGAGCATGGACATAAGCGATTAAATATACTTACTCGAGTAGTAGCAAGTCGCGTCCCCAAAAATATAGCCCCTGGCTGCATCGCAGGGCTGCTATGAGATCAACACCGCTTCTGCCAATAGTGGTTTTAGAATAGGGCGGGTTGAAGGCCAATCAAGTAGAATCGAGAAAGAATTGTAGAAAAAGCGTTTCAGGAGGTCTGCCGACGCAAAGTGGCTTGTTGTATTATCCGGGCGCTTTTCTAACCCTTGATGCAAGTTGTAAGCAGGCTGCGGAGAAGGAATCGCGACGTTTGCTCCATGCTGTCCGGTGTGGGGAGTCAGTCAGCTTGGAGTCGTACCGTCTAAGTGGTACTTGGCTGCTTTTCGTTTTCGGTTGTAAAATAGAGTAGTAACGTGGAAAAATTTGCACTTGGCCGTTGTAAGACAAAAACACCGTTGTATTCACCGCCGACTGGACGGTATGTCAGAATAGAAGAAATGTTTGTCATAGCGCCGTGGCGCCAGAATGTCCACAATCATTCGGGGTACTTTTTGGAGGGTCTATGCGTAAGAACGAGAGCGAGAGCGAACCACCCCATTGCTTGCGGCGGCCAAATTGAAATGCGACAGAGAGTCCGATGTTGTACAGCACCCAAAATGAGCACGAGTGATTAGACAGAATACTGACCGGGTGAATATGACTGGAATAGTTAGTCCTACAGAGTCGGAGTTAGAGAAAACCGAAAAAGCACCGACGAAGGGAATGAAAGAAAACATGAATGAATGATCGAACGAAGATTGACGTATCACCCCACATGTATCTATCTATTGATTTATTACCTGCAAAGTTCCTACATTGAATGCCCGGCTACATATACATAGGTACTCCTTGGCCTTATCACAAAGTATCTGGGTTATTTCCAAGGCTGGTAGCCTCATTCAATGGTGGTAGTACGCAACTATTGATTTGATTTAGTAATCATGTTTCCATGTTAGTACTTATAAGGCCCGAGGGTCACGACTTGAACACACGATTCGACCGTACGAGGCTCTGCTCTGTCGACTTACTTCTCTCCGATCCATCTACCACCCGCCGCCGCCGCCTCCGCCGCCTGCTTACATGGGCACTAAGTTAGTCTCAGCAGTTGTAAAGCGGAAAAACAAAAAGACGACAAATACGCAGTATCCCGCTACTACCCGCCGAAACATCGTATGAGCCAAGGGCATAAATTCCTTTTTTTAGGTTGTTCGTTTCTTCTGCCCTTCGTCCAACAAACTATTATTTATCGCCCCATCAGCCAGCTAGGGCGTGGTCAAGACAGCACCTGGAACGGAATATAAAGCGAACCTGCTATCCTGACAGCCGCCGTCAAGTGACGAGGCTACCTACCTAGGTATTTCACAGATATCCCCCAAGGTACCTTATAATATACTGTACGTGCAGTAGGTACATACCTACATACTGTACAGGCCCCGGCTAATGACCTCTCAGCGCTCCTCACAGTGCCAAGTCGGCAGGGCGGCGAAACGACATCGCAAAACAACAACTTGCCGCCATCCCACTTTGGCATTGGCATTGTCGTTGTTACGGGTTGACTTGAGATCATTTCAAGTAAACCATGGCCACCTGGGGCGGCTCCTCCAGAGGTAGTGTTTTCCCGACTGTATCTCTTGCCTGACTAATATTATCCTGGTTCATTTTGGCCTCTCGTTTGCAAGCTTGCCGTTTTATTTCTTTTCACTCTCCCTCGTCTCAGTTTCCGTCAATACACCAAGCCCGCAACATCCGTCCAGCTCTTCCCCTCAGGCTGCTCTCGCGACTTGGCTAAGACAACGGCGCTTTGTCGCCACGCGCTTACTTTTAGATGGCCCATTAGCACCGAACAACAATCTTGGCTGCAACAACAACGACAATAACAACAACAACAGCAACAATTATAACCACAGCAACACCAACAGCACCAACTTTACAACCGCCAACACCAACCCAAACCCCAACGCCTACGTCAACGCCGACGCCGACACGGTCGCCACCGGCCCCGACAGCCTCGACCACTACTTATTTAGAGGCCTCGACCCTCCAGACATCTCTATCGCCAACGACACCGTCTCGACCGCCTCGAGCCGCTACGCGGATTCCCCACTGCCAAGCCCCTCGGACAACGACTCGCTCTTTGCCACCGTCGGCGATAACCTGGCCAACCCTTTCCACACAACTCCGAATGCCGCCAACTTTCCCTTGCTACACGTCAGCGGTGCACTGAACAGCGCCCTCTGCACCGCGTCACGACAACTTCCTCGCCCAATTCCATACCCGCTCTCACTCGCAATACCGCCGACGCCGACGCCGATTCCGATTTCGACACAGACGCAGCTACAGCCCCAAACGCAATTTCAAACACTAACGTCGGCACTGGCATATCAACCCCACTACCCGAATTTTGGGTTTCCTGGACAGCTCAACATTCCCTCGAACAATTATAGTGGTGGCTACCATCTACATACGCATTCTCAGAACTGCCAGTTTGGATCACCGCCTGCTGTCCAGGGGAGCCAGAACTTTTGTCCCTATTTCGATACAACGCCTACCATACTGCCACAGCCGCATATGAGCAACACAAGCTTTTGGTCGAATCCTTCTCTGTCTCAAGCTCAGCAACCTCCAATTCCCACTGGAGTCGCCCCAAGCACCGACGACCACTACCTTGTCACTTTGGCCACGCAAGACTTCTCTTCTCCATCTTTGCCCCCATTGAGCCACCCTACGTCGCCGACTACGTTGTCCTTGTCTCCTCGTCGTCAATCGAAGCTTCTCGCGGCCGGGCGGGAAATGCCGCCATCGACTCGAAGACGAGTAGCGAACAGAGGAGGAACAGTCGACCTAGCTAAGGAGGAGCCCGACTTAAACTCTGGTATTGACTCGTCGATACCCTTGGTAACGATGCCGGCAGCCACCCGGAGGCGGAGCCTCGCTAGTGCTGATCCTTCAAACCGAAAGAGACGGCCTTCCGCTGCTACATCACCTTCCAGTCGCCCCAACAAGGCGAGGAGGAAAGAGTCCCCTATTAACAGCGACATTTGTCCGTTCAGTGACGATGTCTTCGAAGGGCTGGATGGCTCTGAAACGATCGATCTGTCTAACGCTACTGAGGTTCCTGCTGAGCTCATGGCACCCAAGGTGGACAATCGAGTGAAGATCGGCAACTTTCAATGTGTTATTTGTATGGATGATACAACAGCCCTGACTGTTACCCATTGTGGTATGTCTGGGCCATGCAAGGGCTTTTGCCTTTGTTCTTACGGATCGCTGTATGACCACTAACATTTCGTTATCAGGTCATCTTTTCTGTTCTGAGTGTTTACATTCATCTCTACATATCGACAGCATGAAGCGGACTTGCCCGGTTTGCCGAGCAAAGGTGGAACTGAAAGATAAGAATCGAAAGACCGTCAAATCTTTTTTCCATCTTGAGTTAAAGGTCATGACCGCAACGAAAAAGGGTAAGCGACCAGTTGGCACTTGACCCGGGAACTCGTCCATGGACGGGATGGCACCCTTTCAGTCTTTTCGGCGTGGCGAAGACGCGAGATAATAGGGTGGGAAGCGAGTAGCCGGATGCTAGCAATAGACAGTGGGACAGGCATTCACTAGCAGCATCCGGGACTCGGGGAAAACAAGTAGGTTGCGTGCAGTCTGCAAGAGACGGTATGTATTCCGCCCGGTTAAAGTATTGGGGCTGGCACACCAAGCTGATACCTGCCAGTCCCTTACACCTCTTCTATAACAGTCATCATTGGAGCGTTCGTACAGCATATGGGTATATGATACTAAGGAGTCATTTGCATTGGAAGGAGTTCAAAGTGGCTGCTTCGGCAGCCCGGAAAGAATCGATACCCCTTTTGCCTTCGAGTTTGTATTTTGTGCTTGAGGATTTGGAGGTGATCGGATGGGAGTGTAGATCTAGGCGTTTCGCGGTTGTCCTGTACATAGTTCGGCCTTTTTTCTTCGTTGAGGTGGCGAGGGAGTGGAGAAGTTTGGGGATAGTATAGAGGTACGATATGATCTTAGCATCCGATCATCTGGCTCGACAACCAGGTGTTGCGAAACTGAAAGCGAATTTGAGTTTCGTAGCACACATTGGCCAACGTACACAATACAGACCCAATCGGCTGGAACGTTCTCTTCCCTATCGATGGTTCTAGGTCGTGAGATGATCTCACTTGCGTGTTCTCTTTTTTGCCTTTGCACCTTATCATCCGCCTGTTGGGTGACGTATATCCATTCCAATACTTGCTCAAGTCGCAGGCAAATAGTTAATCTTAACTACAGAAAGTAAGTTGGCTGCTTCTGCTATCTATGAGAACAATCCATTCATAACCTGTTAAGTATCTAGGTTATTTCTTCGCTTGTTTCGTAACCGGATATGCGTGTACTCCACGATGAAAGCACCAAGCGAGCAGGGGACCTTCTAGATCTGCAGCTTCAAGAAAGTAACATGTATTACTACTACCTGCGCCGTGCCTGTCCCGCAACGTGTCGGGACTATGGAGATGCCGCCTTACAAATATTGGTCTACTCTCGATGGGATGAAGCTGCGGCTTCAAATTTTTTGACGCAATAGTACCTACGTCATGTATACAGCGCAACGTAAGACTAAGTGAAAAAGTTTTTAAAGCTGCAGCTTCAATATTCAGCATAACGCCTGCGCCATCTCTATCCCGTACTGCATAAAAACAGATATATACATAACATTACCGCCCATAACTTTCGATCCCGCTTCGCTTTAAA
The DNA here is from genome assembly GCA_022495235.1 of Xylaria curta. Taxonomy (NCBI): domain Eukaryota; kingdom Fungi; phylum Ascomycota; class Sordariomycetes; order Xylariales; family Xylariaceae; genus Xylaria; species Xylaria curta. Next base: position 531,601 of record MU375902.1, on the reverse strand, counting down.
AACTAACATGAAAAGGGACAATGAACCTTCCAATTCAAAACGGAAACCCGTCTTTATAATATCCCACTCGCCCGATCATCGTTAGGAGACTCGGGCTGTAATGTATGTCTAACATTAAGGAGATCATTCTCATCCGCGGCGCCATCGCCAACAACAGGCCGAATGCCCATGCTCCTAGCCCCGTCCGCCGCGCCTGTCCGTCGCGTCTCCTCGACACCATTGAGGACGTACCAACAGTCCTTTTTGGTTAATAGGCCCTGCAGTACCCCGCGGTCGCTGAACAGGACGTAGCGGACGCCGAGCTTCTGGAAGTACGAGACGGCGAGGTGCAGGGAGCTGCGGCTGGGGAGCGTGAGGGGCGTCTGGTCCATCCAGGGACGCAGGTCCAGCGTCGAGCGCGGATCCGCAAGCGGCTGGTGGCTGAAGAAGGCCTCGGTCTCGGGCGGGAGCTTGCATGCTGCTAGGTTGTACGTTAGCTCGGACCGCGATATGTAGCCCAGGAGCACGGCGTCTCGCGGGTCGCTGACTACGGGGAACCCGCGGTAGGCGCACGAGTCCAGCACCGCGCGCAGTGAGGCGATCGTATGTCCCGTGGCGGTGAGCACCACGAGGTCCTCGATGCGCGTCATGATCTGGCCGGCTGTGATATCAGGGACATGCTGCGCGCCACCGCCTTCGTCTCCGGAGTCGAGGAATGGGTATCCGTTGAAGTGGATCCACGATTCGTAGATACCGCGGCGCGAGAAGGCGTCGCCGACCCATTTGGAAAGCATGACGGCTATCATAATGGGCAGGACGTAGGTAAGTGCGCCCGTCAGCTCGAACATGATGACGACAATTGAGACAGTAAGACGCGTGACGCCAGCCAGAGTCGCTGCGGCCCCAATTATAGCATAGACGCCCGGCGTGACGCAAGGCACGTCTGGGTCACATGTGCTAAAGGCGAAGAAGTTTGGATGGTTGTGCTGCCATATCTCCATAATAATACCGACAGCGCGGCCAGATAATGCGCCGATCGCCATGGAAGGGAGGATAATGCCCGCTGGAATCTGCAGGCCGAATGTGACGGCAGCGAGGAAAAAGCCTAGGATAGAGGCAAAAAGTAACAACACGATAGTGCTCGCGGAGGCCGCACCCGTCTTGCAAAGTGCGAAAGGGTCGTCGAGTACGAGGCTACAATCGGTGAAGAGCGAAGACACCAGCTCGGAGGTCTGAGCTCGCATGTAGAAATTCGGATAGTTGATAAGGGCAGTGAGAAATGCGACGATGGCGACTTGGGCCAGTGGCCCTGGGAGCCAGGTCGTCGATTTCTTCCATTGCGCCACGCGCATATTGGCCTTGATGAAAAGGCCGCCATATACTCCACCCAGTATTCCCAGTAAGGCGAAGGGTATTATTTCGAATCCGTGCCACCCGGTAGAGAACTTGACTTGATACAACACAAGCTTACCCGACCGAAAAGGGTCCAAGGCTTGGAGTACGCCAGCGGCTGTCATGGCGCATACGAAGCTTTGCCACATCGTTTTGTCTGGGAAATAATAGGAAAGCGATTCCAAACTGAATAAGACACCTCCGATAGGGGAACCGAAGGCGACCGATATCCCAGAAGAAGCAGCGGCTGAGAGAACCGCTCGCTTTCTTGCTACAGGAGAGTTAGTGTTTATGTTAATGTCAAGAGATATAGGAATATACTCACCTTCATTACCATTGATATCTGGAAATAGTTTGATAAATAAATTGGCACAGCAGCATGCCACATGCACTAACGGGCCCTCCTTGCCCAGCCACATACCGGACGCAACGGCTAAGCACTACGAATAATTAGTTGACATGCACGCAACGGCACAGGATAGGCCTACCAAGCCAAGTGATTTCGTGACCAATGTCCAACTCCCTAGAAAGCGCCGAATAACGAAGCCGCCCAATACTGTCTTGATCTCTGGTAGACCGCTATGCTTGGCATAGATTGCGTACTCCTTGACGAGAAAGCCTGCACTGAGTGCGAATGTAATCTTGAAAGATGTTAGGATAATCATATCATAAAGGATATAGTCACACTCACCGAGAATATTAAAAAGAAAAAGTACTCTATGAACCACTTCCCAACGACTGTTCCGATGCCAAGAGCCGCCGCCCATGGTTTCCAACCCATGCATTTGGCGCCCTGGTCGTAGCCCAGACAGCAGAACTGCTTGTTGAGATAGAATGCACCTCCATCCGGACCCGAGGAGCAGTAGCCAGTCTTGAGATCACCCAACCAGTTCGACACTATATCAATGCCTACTGCTAAAACGCCGACGGCCAGGCCGGTTAGGATGAGGATAATCCATACCTGGCTCGAATCAGCCAACTGACGTATGTACCCTATTAATCCGGTCGCGCTTGAATGTAGGACACGGAGACGCTGTCGTTCCTTTGTGTGCTCGAAGATCCAATCGATGGCAGTCAAATCCTCGTAGCCTACTCTTCTTCCAGGCCCCTCCGCATACCAATCAAGCGGCACACCATCCTTAGGCCCGTTGTCTGGAACGAAGGTCTCGGAGTCGCGACGCCCGGGATCGATCGCGTGGAGTAGTGTGGGCGTTGCCGTGCCTGTTGACGAAGGACCGGACATTGGCGATCGCGAACCGAAACGGTTGCCCGTCAAGGCCGACAGCATCCGACTCGGCTGGGAGAAGATGGACTGCTTTTGTTTGCGCTTGAAGCTCAGGGGAACATCTCCAATGTCTCCGTTGAGCGGGTCGTCCCCCAGCACATCGTGGGCGATATTGCGCCCATCGCGATCGAAATCGTCGCCGAAGTCGTCTAGCTCATCTCGAAAGGCAGGGGGTGGAGGCTCGTTTGGCGACCGTGAGGACGATGACGATGACGCCTCCTCTTCGTGAAAGCTTATGATATTCCTGCTGCTAGCCATGCTGAGGACGTGGTGTCGCAAAATGCCATGTCGGTTCGTTCACTATTTGGTCGTCATATTTCGTGGATTCCGGATGCAATATTGGTGAAGCGAGCAATGGTCGCTCTTCGCCCAGCTGCACGTCCCGCCAGCGTGGTTCGCCGATGATAGCAGCCTCCTGCGGCCGTCATTGATGACAGGGATGCTGCATGATAGGGGTCTCCTTTGGCCTGGTTAGTTCCTTTATCGATAAGACCATACGGAATCTAGTCACAGGCAACTTTGCGCCTGTCACAGCTTGTTACCGGTCCTGATTTGTCTGTGACCAGTTCAACTACTCAATGTAAATGAAGAAAGTAGCTTTTGGCAAGCCATATTGCAGTCCAAAGATAAGTATGCAACCACAACAGCAAAAAACAATCAGCCTCTCATGCTGAAGAACCATAAGCATGTCACCGCGCTCAATGAAAAGTATCAATATATAAGCCCCGCTGTCTAATGAGTTGAGTGTCGTTACATCATATCATGGAGCTTTCCGAGATTCAAAAGGTTCATCAATTGCTTGCTGCTAAGGATGACACTTCACGTTTCGTCGGCCTACTTCTCTTGAAGACCACTTTAGACAATCATGCTTCAGATCTGCAACATGAACAAGTCGAGGCACTTTGGAACTCGATCTCGCCAAGATTCCTGGATCGTCTTATCCGCACTGGTTCTCGCCCGGCCTCAGAACAGCGGAAGCAGTCGGGGGATATGCTAGATGTCGCCGTCGCCGTCATCTATACCTTTGCCAAACTATTGAACGATTGTGCTGTAAACGAGAGATTTTATGCCCGGATACCTAATTTGGCAACCGCTGTGCTCTACAGGTTTGAACCATCCCCTATTCAATTTCATGGGCGCATATGCTGACAACTCCTTAGCTCTGAGGAGAGCACACGGCGCATAGTCGACCTCATCCATATCCTTGTTCAGCAGTCCGACAGTCAAGCCGCGGGTGGCGCAAGGTGTTTTGCTGAGCTCGATGTTGACAACTGGACGCCTTTGATAGAGATTGCGCCACAACATGACACCGTCTTCTCCATATTCCACTGGGCCTGGATTAAGGGGACTACAGTCGTGCCAGCAGAGACTATACGGACGAAGGTCAATGACGCCCTTCAGTTGTTTATCTCGTCATTCAAAGGCCATAATCCGACGACTTTACTAGACTTCATCACATCCGTCTTCAATAATTTAAATCCCGATGTAAGTGCATTTGGCCGGAGGATCCCGTCTAACATCGAAGATCACAAGGCAAACATACATTTGCGAAAACAAAACGCTTTGTAATTACTCTTATCAATCGATAGCTAACATTCTTCAAGCTCAGGCCATTAAACCCTCAATGGCTTCAGTCCGTCGCTCGACTAATACAAGACATGGCCTCAAGTAAGCAAACGGCGGATGGTCGACGAGCATATACTCATTGTGCTGCTGCTCTGTTGGCCGCCTATCCCGAAGACGCTCCTCGGCCTCTTTTCTCTGATGATCTGAACGCCCCAAAGCCGATTGCATATCTTTTTGTTAAGATGGTGCAAGTGGATATCCTTTCTACCCTACATATCCTGATACCAAAACTAGACACAACAGAGTACCCATCCCTATCACGCCGGATTGCCGCAGCCCTGGACATCATGACTTCATTTGTCGGTTTCCTGATCACTGCGGCGGATGATGCAACCATTCAGCAGAGCTTAACACCGGACCGAATTCTCAAACTACACGAAGACCTTGTGAGAATGGTCGGCGATATTATGGAATATCTTCGAGATCGCTGGGATGCATTCCTGGCAGGCGCCCGCGGCATAGAGTCAGAAGGGACGTCCGGGAGGAATGTGTTTGAGGATCCTATCACACCGGCCGCAATCCGGCTCATAGCCACCTGGCTCCGCGACGACGATGGCGAAACCTTAAGGACACAAGCCGCTGGATTAGTCGACCTCTTCGCCGAACTATATAAGATGAATCTAACTTCAACAGACACGCCCGAACTACGTCTCCCCATCCTTGCTGCGCTCGAGGGTATTCTTCACACATCTGACGGCCGTGAAGCTTTCAACGACGGTGACCTATTATCACGATGTGTATATCCGGATTTACGCACGATTCTTGCAAGTCAGGACGGGCAGTTAACTCCTGGTGATTATATACGCGGCTCCGCCATCGTGCAAGTTTTCCATATCCTTATGGAGTATGATGAAAACCTACGTTCCCATCCCGGTTCGATTGATTTCCTAGAGACAGTTGCGAAATACGAAGTAAAGCCAATCAAGCCTGAGGCGGGTATTCTAGAACGTCCCCGCCTTGAATTTCAGACTGATATACTAGAGTTGGCGGTAATCTTAATGGATACTTCCGCTCGTGATGCTTCACTGGAGCTTGAGCAGAGGATAAAAAGTGGCCTCAAAGGTACTATCTCGAAGGTTACAGAGAGTTGGGGTACTCTGAATGATGAAAGCATGATCCAGAGGATGGCAGAGCTACGTCTAGATTAAACGATGATTCAGTACGAGGCATGCCGAGAGAAATTGCTATTATTCAAGCATTACCTATCACAACTCAAACACATTGCTGTATTCAGTCTGAGATGTCATTCGGCTTCGTCAAAGAATTGCACAGCGCATAGGGTCCAGCTCAGCATCGCAGCTACTTCAGGAACGAGCCACTCAGCGTGATGATACCAGTTGTCGAAAGGCTCATTGATTGCCGGCCATGTTGCAAATGCTTCCTAGCGGTTTCGGAGTCTTGTAATTCGTAGGGTATCATGCTCCTGACTGAAGAAGTAATTCGAAATCGAACCATAGTCGAATTTGATCTGGCTTCCATAGCTAGTCATAAAAATCGTCGGTGGAGTCAACTCTGGACAGTCAGACCTCGGCAATGCCAGCTCCTGGGCACATATTGAATCATCTTCGACTGGTATCATGGGGTGACACGCTTCCTACCGCTCCAATGCTAGGGATTCTCTAGTAAGCCGAACAGACGAACCGGTGGCTATTGGCTGCTTTTGTGCAAGTTATGGCTGCTAAGAAGAGGAACGCATTTCCTCCACCGTATCATCATGCAGCAAGCTTGGTAACGTAGATAAGGCAAGGCCAGAGCCTGCTTATTAGCCCCCGCCCCTCTCCAGGAATAGAAACCGACACTACTAGACTCTCAACAAGGAAGGCTTATGAGACGAATAAGACTGCCTGCATAAAGCTCTACGTGATTTAAATGGTAGCTAAGGTCCTGTTATATCAACTCTACGGTTATTGCATAAATGCATTCAGCCGCCCCGATCATTGAAATCCTGCTGTCACAAGGCACACAAGTACACGACCAGGGGAATAGGCAGATACCCAGAAAGAGAGTCGAAGGTATGGTAGCATCTAGCTTAGGGTAGGGGATTGTAAGTCTCAGTGCCATCCACTGAGCAGAGTAGATGGCAAATAAATTGCTCTTGCCGGCCGTTGATCACAATTTGCATCTTTATATTGTTCACGAGGGTTTCTCTCCGTACGTACTCTAAAGTTTTCTGCATACAACAGACGAATCTCACCGACTGTGGGTTCGCCGACACTTGCTATATGTTATCTACTAATCTAATACTCGAGGTTCAATCTACACGCGGGACTTATGCTACTCGTAAGGGACATGTATCTGTTCATACGATGCGAAGATGCTGATATACATAGCTGAGGGTCCCGTACATTTCTTGTATCTATGGTGTGAAAAATCTCATGCGGGCCATATGGATATATATCAATGAATGTGCGAATCAGTACCGATCCGTTTGTTTTATACGTAGCCTACCAGCAACATTATATCTCATGCGCGGTCTATCAATTCGTCTCATCACAGCCTTATTTCCCAATGGCCTTATCAATTGTATAGCGTTTATTACTCTAATATTTGGGTGCTAGATAATTGAATTGGTGTCATTTCTCTCGAGAACTGTTTGTTGGGTAGCGGTGAGCGAACTTGAGATGCTGTCTTGAGCGAAATCTTCTAAATCTCGATATTTGACGGACTGGCGTAAATTAACCTGAGACTACAGGCTTTGTAGCAGTGTTAAGCTAAGTTAATGGGTTTACGAGTGTTGGGCACGCCTTCATTATCTGTTTTCAAGCGTAGGTGCTCACGATGACGAGGAAATATTATCATAGCCTGGAGTGGAAAGATTTGCTTTGTACCATTCCGTATTGTAGCCTGTAGGAACTTAACTAGCTCCGTACTGGGTGTATATATCTCGGTGGCTGGCTAATTTGCATCTAGACGTATAGTGTCTCGATATCTACTATGGCCAATTTCCCACACTTATCGAACTACACAAGTCACACTAGCAAAACCACGCTGAATGAGACTTGAGGTATACGGAATCATGAGATTCATCAAAATCAAGACGCTTATTGTGCTCTAGCGGTTTGCTTAGAGCGGGTATCAGTCCACAACTTATCCACAATCTGAAATACAGCTGTGACATCTCGCATCACAGCCTCGTCAACCCGTCCTCCGAGTCTCTGTTGAATCTTATCAGGGTGCCACCTGACGCGTTCGTCCTTCAACCTAGCCAAGAATTCCGTCTCCCCAACATCCACAGGGTCGATGCCCATGAAGTAGAACTCCCTAACCGTACCAGCCTCGATATCCTCGCGCCGTCCGCTTCGCACTGGCCAAGCCATACCCTCTAGAGTGCCATCCCAGACTCCCCAAGTCTTGGTATACGCATCCCAGCAGTCCTTCCACCCTCTCTTCGCCCTGCGTTCCTGGCCTCTTTGTAGGCTTTGTTCCATCTCCTTAGTTAGCCGGGCTGCTTCCTCGGCGTCGCGCTCTTTCCGCTTCCGCCGCTCCTCTCGCCGTGCCCGTTCCTCTAGCAGGCCCTGGTGCGTCTTCTCCCACATCTTCTGCCGGACGTATGTTGCATACTCATCGTCGTCCATGCGTTCGAGCTCGCCTTCCGGCCCCGCCCGCTCCTGACTGTATACGTGAATCGGTTGGCCGTAGACACCCTCCCAGTACGCTGCGCCCTCATCGTCAGCCATGGCGTCGAAAAGGGATTCGCGGAACGCAGCCTCAGCGTCTAGAGGTGGTGGGTCGTATGGATTTGGCGGCGTGGGAGACCTTGACCGGCTACGTCGCCGCTTGTGTCGATGGTGGTGATGTCGATGCCTGTGATGGCGTCGGGAAGAGGTGGGTTCGCCGTCATGGTCAGGCTCGTGGTCTGCGTCCGCGCTACGTTTGCGATCACGGTCGCGATCGCGATCGCCGTGACGTGAGGATCGGTGGGAGCGCGAGTGCTTGGACTTGAAGCGGAACTTAGACGTCTTTCTTGCCGTCCCCTCTGCTGTAATGTCTGCCGTATGTTCTTCATCGTGATCGCGGGGCTCCTGAGGTGGTGGGGCTTCTGGAGATTGGTGGCTCTCCTCTATTCGGGGAGATATAGAGCGCTTCTCTGGGTTGATAGAGGACAGTATGTGTCGCCGCTTTGGCGACGATGGCTTGGTTGTCATCGCGACTTCATTTTGTGTATGGTGATAGTTAGGTTTTGTTAGGTTTGGATTCGCAATGACGTTGAAAGCTGGGCGCGATAAACGCTTAAATCTTAGCGCGCAAGCGCTGCAGGGGAGACAGTGTTCATAAGGAACCCCGCACGGGTGGCTCATGTTGATTTAGGTACCTTTCTTCAACATCAATATCCATCCACCTTCGCTACCAACAGTACCAGAGACACATCTGCAGTTACTTATAGAATAAAGATATATACGCTATTTGTATCCTCTAGATGATTATACTATAATCAATATAAGATTTATCCGATTCTTATTGGCCATGGAGCCAACTTACGAAGAAAGAATTGTGTATCCTGCAATACGGCCACTTACCAGAGGAGCCACTCCTGTAAGCTCAGGCAGCCTACCTCACCACATAGTAACGCGGGTCAGGCGGCTGACGACGAGCTATAAAATGAGTTATCTAGGCAACTGATCCCAAGCCTCCTAATGAGCCAAGAAAATACCCTAAATATACCCTACCGGAACTGGAGGACCTGCAAGGAGAGAAGGAGGAACACAGATTAGATATTAAAACCAGCGATGACTTCCAGTACGAAGAGTACACGCCGATGCTAGAAGTCGGCTGTGCTCAACGCCGAACAAGTTTTCCGGTCTCGAGCGAGTCGGCAGAATGTAATAATTTCAACGAATACCTTGAAGGCTTTGTGTCTTGTCTGCAACGCAGCAAGGCGCAATGGCTGAGTATTGATTGTCTCGGAAGGATCTGGTCATCAGAACACGACAAGCCAAGAATTAGAACCACTATCGTCAATCAACACGCTCAATACTGCTGTCGGCGTATGTTCAACCCCAAATTCCATTTACATTTTCATTTGGTCTAGTCTACCTGGCCTTAACGTTTTTCTCTATACAAATTAGCTAATGATCAATGCAGAGTTGTAGGAGCAACTTACCCTGGAGTCGTGGCGCTATATGCGCATTAGTTTACGAGACGACAAAGCGATGTCGGGGGCGCAAAAGATCTACATCGCTCGTTACGTTGCCATGCCTATGCATGACAACCTCACGTCGATCAAGTAGGTAGTCGGGAGCTATAACAGAACTTACAGTAGCATTTTGGTTGAGTTATCATGGATATTATGTTGCATACCTTTGTGCGAAAGGGTTGGCCGGTTGGAGAAATCTTGCGTACCAAGAATGTGGCAGCTACTTTCCGTCCATAAATCGTTGTACGAATCGTGGAACGAAAAATACAAAATAAAGGGGACCATGGTGTATTTACAATTTGGTAATTTATTGTTTTGTATACCGTATTATGTTTAGTAACTAAATTTATCTAAGAAATGAAAATGGTTGCTTTTTTGAATTGATTGCGGTGCATTACCTTAGGTACCTGAAGTTACCTGCAGCAGCTTGGGTGGGTTCTTTAGGTACCTGGTCTACTACACTACCACAAGGTACTAACCATACAAACTCAAGCATCTATCACTACCTACCGCAACCTGATGCGCAAAGTGCGCTTTACATCAAGACCGCGATACAATCAGATCATTAGCTACTTCTGTACGCAATGAGTAAGCCGGGGCTATCTTTTGGCCTCAATCTGGCTAAAAAGCCAAGCGCTTCGAAACCTGCTCCGCCAAAGCGGAAGCCCATGTTTGGTGGCGACGAAGATTCAGATGATGACGCGAAAGAGCAGAGCAACGGCCCGCAAGCCACCAGGATCACAGAATTCGATGATGATCTTCTTCCAGCGCGTCCTGCCGACTCAAAAAACAAGAAGTCCGCCGCCAAAACGAGAAACGGTCCGCTAGGTCAACCACCAGCAAGCAAATCAAAGAAGCCCGACATCTCCATGTATGGTGATCTTTCAAGCGCCCTTGAGTCACGGAGACATCGCGAAGCAGCCGAGGAGCTTGACCCGTCAATATACGACTACGATGCGGTATACGACTCTCTGAAACCAGAGAAGAAGGCTACACAGGAGGACATCGAACGGAAACCTAAATATATGAAGAACCTGATCGCATCGGCAGCCGTACGGAAGCGCGACGCCCTGATCGCGGAAGAGAAAAAGATAGCGCGCGAGCGGGAGGAGGAAGGCGATGAATACGCAGGAACAGAAAAGTTCGTCACTGAGGCATACAAGAAGCAGCAAGAAGAAAACCGGCGCATTGAGGAGGAGGAGCGGTTACGGGAGGAAGAAGAATCGCGGAAGAATCAGGGCGGCGGCATGACGGCCTTCTACAAAGACTTATTAGAGAAGGGCGATCGGCGACACGCTGAGGTCGTGAAAGCTGCCGAAGAACGCGCCAAGTCTGGCCCGAAACCTGAGGACGAAACACAGGAGGAGAAGACGAAGACGGATGCCGACATAGCGCGCGAGATCAACGAGAAGGGAGGAACGATCGCCATCAATGAGGATGGACAGGTAGTAGACAAACGAGAACTGCTCAGGGGTGGTCTAAATCTGGGCGCCAAAAAGAAATCTGAGCCATCAAAGGATACACGGAGAGGGCCGGATCGCCGCGATGAGAGGGAGCCATCTCGTGGCTTCGTCGGCTCGGGGGGTAAGCAGGCTATGCGCGAGAGGCAGACACGCATGTTGGAAGCACAGCTGGAACAGTCGCTGAAGAGGTCAATGGAGCAAGAGGAAGAGGAGAGGCAGAAAGTAGAGCGCGCGGCCAAGAGCAGAAAGACGGAGACGGATATCTCGAGCGCGAAGGAGAGATATCTGGCCCGTAAGAAGCAGGCGGAAGAGGAGAAGAAGAAAGGCCTCGCGGCTGCAGATTAAGGTTGTGAAGATGAAGTCGTCAAATAGTGTATATATACCCACCGGGACGAAGTACATATCTCTATGGACCTAGAGAGGAGTCTCTGTTCGATGTCTTGATGCTGATACAAATGGTGTTGTACACTTTGTGTTTTGCCTTTCCTCCTTACGGCCAGCAAGTCGACTACGCCACACAACCTACCGCAGGTCAGGCTTGTAGGCTGTCTACCCATAATATACAGTCCTATTCAAGCTATCACGGACAAACAAATTTCATGTCCGTGTCCTGCCTTCTGTCCCTCCATGTCCACCCTCAGTATACATTATCGGCATGGTCATGTCCTTCGTGGCATCGTTTGCGTATGCGATATTCGGTTCCGGTTCTTCGCAGTCGTTTGTTCTTCTATTGTTCCCGCTGTAACCGGCTGATGTACGTCGCGCTGACCTGGTTCCATCCCGCCATGTATTTCTCCATGCACTGGGTGAAGCAGGTCTGCTCGCCACTCGACAGTGACGAGCCGGGCTTGGGGACGCAGCGCTGGAAGCAGTGCTCGTTGATTTTCTGAACGGGAGGCTCGTCAGTTCCGAAAGATTGGTAGAGATGATCATATATAGGCAAGGCATTACGCCTTGCATATAATAAAAATACAGAGACAGAAAGTATTAGATCCAAATCATACGTCAATTAGCTGCTTTGCGTTCTCCATAGCGTATTGTGTCCGCACCTGGCGGATGACCTCGGTCTTGATTGTTTCGGAGTCCATGGCGGTAAATGTGGTATTTTGCGCGGTATGATCAATCCAAGAGAAGGGAAGGAAAAGGCCCGGTAATGGCGGGTGATATATCAGTTTTACGAAGACGAAGCTTTTCTGAAAAGTCGAAGCTGTCGTCGAAGAAGTACCTATCTAGCGCTAGTGATTAAGCGGCGTCTTGGCGTGCGTAGTAGGACCCGGGGTGCCTACATGGTACGGAGGTACATGTATCTCTTAAGTAATTCTACTCACCTCAGAGCTTCATCCGTGAGATCATCTCTCAAAGATTTCTACCTATCATAGTACATATAGCGCTCTGGGCCGGCTGTCACTGTCTACATCAAATGTAGATTTTCTTGGATATTAACACCTATGAAATCCAATTTCTGATTTTAAATCTTGTCCAAAAGCTGCAATTTCTGGGCACGCGTTTCCCTTCTCCTATCTCAACATGATATCTCCATAAGGTGGAATTGGAAACAATATATCGCCTTTGAGCTCTGTATTCTCTGTCTGTATGCTCTCATACTGAGCTAGGTGTGAGCTAGAGGCCGGAAATGCTCATTTCTCGTATCACCATGCTATCGGCAAACATAATCATCATACTTCCAACACTGCAAAATATTAGTCTTCATGTTCATCGGCATAGCCGCTGACTTACGATGCGACGGAACATAGTATGCACAGAATAATGTTCCCAGTCATGAGAGAAGCAACCGCTAGCAACATGTAAAACAAGCTGCAAAGCGCCATTGCTTCTACAAGCCATTGGTACTCTTGTATCTGCTTCTGGCAATCCGGTGGCATTTCGCTTGGTCTTGGTGCGTTTTGTCTTGTGAAAGGCCAGAGATGGTACACTGATTTGTAGTTGATAAACTGACTGACAAAGCTCTAATCGGGTGTCAGTTACAAGACAATCCGGAACGGTTTCGAGGATGGGGTGAGCTTACATGAAGTAAAGCCACAATGAACAGAGTATACAGGACCGTAGGTTTTTGACTCCAATCAAAAGGACCGGATGAGTCCTCGGTAGTCCCATGCCCTGTGATTTGGCTAACTAAACTTATTGAACTCATGACAGACACACCCACATTGTTCGCGAAGGCAAAGCAGGACAAAGTCCCCAAGAAATCCCCGGCTCTTTCCATGATGAATAGGTCGATATAAGAAATAATATCAAGTAAACTGATACAATAATGTCAAGTAGTTGATATGAGAATATCAAGTTCTAAGTAGGGGGTTGGTGGCGTTTGGTTACTGCGAAGAGTTGACTCATGTAGGGGACTACGTCTCTTCTTATACACGGTTGGAAGCTGGCTAAAGCGTGCGGTTAAGCCTTATAACTTTACGAAATTCTGGTTTACGTACTAAAATCACGATTAAGCTACTGGGAGATAGGCAGGTAAGTTATCGAACGGAGGAACCTTAACCTTTAGCACCTAATACACGCCTTCGTCGGGACAGCCACGATACCCCTACGAATAGTTTCACCACTCAAAGTTTTCGGCCTGTGATAAAGCCAAAGGATGATCTACGTGTTAATCACAAAGCCATTAACCTGTCGGTTGATGGGTGTATTTTGGCTCCTGAGATAAGACATATCCGGTATGATTTCGCTCTTGCTCAGCCTATGCATCTTTAAGGTCGAGTGCACAGCCGAAAGTTAGCCGTTTTCCACATCCAAAATTTTATCAGCTCTACCACATTACGCAAGAAAAGAATGGTTTGAGAGAGAAATGAATTAAGTTGCTCTGCCCACATTCTATATACAGACCCGTCGAGGAGCCCCGGCCAGCAGGCCCCTATCTATTCTAAATAAAATATACTCGCAGCGCACCGCAACCTAAAAAGCCGTTTGTACTCTCCCTACCCCAAGACCTTATGCGTCAAGGCTTTCACATGTCGCCATGGGAAGATACACCTTGGTCTTAGATGCGCAGGCGTCGGTTCTGACGCTTGTCCTCCTCAGCACGCTTCTTCAAGCGGTACTCGATAGCGCGCTTCTTTGCAGCAGGGGATTGCGTAAATGCTGCAGAGCCACCGAAGGGGCCTGCAATAGCGCTATTGCGGACACGGACGACGCAGACGTTGTTCACGCCGCCGACGGTGGCGTCGCAGGTCATGCCAGCTGGCATCTGAACGGTGACGGGGAAGTCAGTGTTGGTTGCAAGCGAGAGACCACCAACGGGTAGACCGGGAACATCCTGTGTCACTTCGGCGGTCTGGAATGCGTTGGTGTCCGTGCCACCGGAGGTTCCGTCTACGTCTGCCTTGAGAGGACCAGCGCCGTCCTGGTTGATCTGGCGGAAGGTCATTGTGATAGATCCGTCGTCACTGCAGGTGGGTAGACCTGAGCTCGCACCCTATTTTAGAACACTCAATCAGCAAGACTTCTCTCTGGGGTTTCGAGAGCTTGCAGAAGCAGCAAGCAAGAAATGGCATGAGAGGGAGTGAAGGAATATAGTTGACTGACCTGTCCCGCGGATGCAGCTACGCTGTTCTCTGTCGCCTGCTCAGACTTGGTTCCCTTGCTTTTGCTGTCGCCGCCGGCGCCGCCGGTGAGGCCGCCCAGAAGGTTGCCCAGGACGCCGCGCTTATTCTGACCTGCGCCCTTGAGCCCCGATAGATCGTCCTCGACACCGCTGGATGAGGCTGCGCCCTTGTTGGTCGGAGCACCAGCTCCGTCCATGAAGTTGGCAATCATGACGGACGCATCAACAGGACCGTTGCCTTCTGTTCGTCCCAGTGCACTAGCCTTGTTCGTGCCTAGTTCGCGGTCACGAATGATACTGGTGTCTGCTTGAGAGCCGCAGCCGTTGCTGCTGCAATCACGCGGGGTGCCATCGGCAACTGATAATGTGTTAGTATATACGGACTCGCTAGTGCTACAAAGATAATGAATAGATCAAGAGCATCTTACCACTGAGACCAGGCATGGTTACTCCGTTTGCACCTTGGATGGATGTGACGAGACCATGGCCAGATACCATGGCAAGAAGGCCAGAGGAAGCGATGACGAATGAGTAACGCATTTTGATAAGTGTGTGAAAGTGTTGGAATTGGCAATGACAATTGATTATATAGTTAATTAAGTATGAAGGTAGCCGCCCGGGCAGTCAGTTTCAAGACTCGAAGTGAAGATGAAAAGAATCAGAGATGACTTCGCAAAACCTGGCGAAGCTATGAGATGGGCGCTGAGATGAGGATGAGGATGAAGATGAGAGAGTAAGCCTTCCACAGTCCCTCGGGTATTATATACTCGATCTAAGCATCTTGAGTGAAGCTGTTCTCCTTCTTTCCATCACATATCAAGGCATCTCTACAATCTTTGTGGCTATGTTCAAAGTTTGCCGCCGACTACCAACTTCATCTCATGTTTATGAGACAGGAGACGTGAGAATCGGAGAGCGAATCGCATTCGAGGACTGCCGGTTCGGATGGGGCATCCCCAGATTCTACCGAATCGACGAGATCGCCAAGATCTACCCTAGGAGTCTCCCGCGAAGCCCGGGCGTCGGACACATCACGAAACGGCTGGTTTCAGGAGTAGGTAAAATACGCTAGCTGAATGCTCTCCGTTTTCGACTGCTCCCGGGCGACTATCCGCAAGATGTGTAACCAATCGCAATACTAGGTAGTATCGTGAGGTCCGAAAAACAGGTAGGGCAAATGACATGGTACTAGACAGTTGTGATGGCACCGTAGCAATGTTTCCGACCCCCTTCTCTGCTTTTGCGATCTTCACAGCCGAATCGGGAAATGCCTTGTCTCGCCATTGCATGCAAGTGCCGATACGATCAAAGCTTGTTTGCGAGCACAATACGAAATTATCTTCAGTTCCCGAGTGTCCTGGAGCCACGGAGCCGGGCTTTGCCATCAAACACCGACCTTATCGTAAAAGCCTCTTAAGTGTACTTGTGTGACTTTGCGCCTGTGCATGAGCGATTTGGCATCGTGATCTCCATCAGTCTTCGCCTTTCCGCAGTCACACTGGATCCAATCTACAAAGTTTCGAATTTTTCGAGAAGCATTGGCACAAACACCAACATACCGCCAGAAAGAGAAACCTTTGCGAAAAACGTTTCCGATCAATGATGCAACTGTGCTGTCCCCTGTGGCTGAGTAACGAGCGGACTAATCAGGTCGCGCCCGCATTCACCATCACGTTTCACCATCCCGTTGGGCGTGCTTCAAAAAAATCCGATGTTTTTGATTTGCTTACCAAGATTGGGACCCTTAGGTAATCGAAACGTTTGAATATATTCGAGTCAATCGACGTTTGCGATAATCACGTGTGACTACATGCGATCATGTCATACTCTATAGACAACAGGAGACATCCATATCTTATCTTACTGATCGGCTTCCGCTGATCGCACTTTGTTCTAATTGCCCCTGACCTGAGCTTGAACTACTCTCACTACAGAACCAAGGCCTACATAATTCTTCGTATTCTAGCGTTTGATAGGTCCCACATCATCAAAGACCTCGTCAAAGCCATTCTCCGTTTGCCTTATGCCCAGTCATTAGCATCACTATTCTTTTCGCCATGATCAGCCATATAGTCCAAAAATGCCGAGACCATCCGTGCACCACTTCTCCAAGATCCCTCTCCGTGTCTTCACCCTCTTCTTCTCCACTCCTGCATACGTCTTTCATGTCTCTCCTCTGACGAATCGCCTCTTCGTTGATCTTATCTTCTGCCTACATCCTGTGGAAGTTATCTTGAGAAGTGTTGAGTTTCACCAACTGCGCGTGCACCCTCACCAACAAGTGGTGGATAAATAGGATTAGCACGATGCCGATCGCCCACGACGTCCACCAGATGATCTCCCTGTTAATATGCTCGATCACGAGCTTCTCACTGTTACGCGCAGTTAGTCAATGTTTTGTTTCCAACACATCTCGATGGTTTGTGTCAAGCGAGCAAGCTTACAGTGAACCCGATCTACACTGCCGTGTTTGCGAATGTGTGCACCATCGACGTTATCTTGTCCTCTGGTGAGGCGGCCTCCATTTTCTGTCTGTGTAGTTGAAGGCCGTACACTACTATACTAATACGTAGTAGACGTTTACTACGCGTAGGAAAAACTCAGTCATCATGTATGGAGCCTGAGCCAGTACAGCAAAACTCAAGTTTAAATCAATTGGTCTAACTGGGTATCACTGCTTAATTAAACAAGACAAAATACAGCCCGTTTGAAAGAGGCTTGTTCGGCTTTCCATCCTCAAGAGCCCCACCTTCGCACGAACTCCTCAAACTTATCTCCTCTCAAGCATTGTTTGCCGTCCTTAGCAGCCAGTCGATCAATGGTCTGTCGGTGTGAATGGGTCACGTAGTCGGAGGCTGACGCTGGTCCGTCGAGTTTCAGACTATTAAACACCTCTTGAACCTGTTCTGTTTGGCCTTGGAGCATCGCTATCGAGCCCTCCAACTGCGCGTCCTTATACACGCTTCCCGGTTGGGTAAGGCTGGTAGCGCTATCGGCAAGGAGTGACTCGAGTAGCGACTCACCCCCAAGCTCTCTATCAGTCAAGCCCGACTTAGTAGCAGCCTCAAAAATCTTGTGAAGATCTTGAAGTAGAGCGTCGCCCTTGCGATTCCGCGTCTGCACATGTTCGTCCAGTAATGATACTGTCATTTTCGGAAGTGAGTCGCCGTTGTGTACAGGAACCGCACCGTAAATTTGCATAAAAGCCCGAAGGTTTTCTGAAGCTGCGGCGTACTTGCGCTGCGTCTGCGAGTCCTGTGCTAGAGCATGAGGTACACGCCCCGAAGCCTTCTCTGTTGAGTCTGGGGCCTCGCTTGACTGACGAACCCCAGCGACATCGTTCAATGCTCGGTGGTGATATACGAGAGTCTGGGTTCGCTCAGCCACAGCGCTTAGTCTATCATTCATGAATTTTAATACTCCGGAGGCCTTTTCCCGATTAGTTAGTATCGAAATTCGATATAGTGGGAAGTCTACGCACATAGGTTATGACGATGGCATCGCTATAGAGCTTTGACCGTTCCCAATTCTCAAATGTCTTCAAGACTGGGCGAAGGTATTGAGCGGAAACGGACATGTGCGCTACAGGAATTACTTCTTCCCAGAGCCAGTCGATCTCTTTCACGATGTCGGCTGCTTCGTCATGGACGGCAACATGATCTGACCTCGCAGCACTGTCTCTGATACTTTCATAGAAAATCGTCGCTAATTGTGCTTGGCAGTGCCGAGTGATTGAATAAACTAACCTATATATAAGTTAGTTACAGGCTGTGTCAAGCCATCAAAGAGGGCCTTAACTGGTTCACGTGCTCTCGTGCACGGTTGATAATTACTTCGCTTTCGTGAGAATCAACGTTGACCAAACGTCTCCATCGCTCAGTATGTTGAAGCACATAGTCATACTCATCCCAGAGGCCTTGCGACGATGTCACTTGTTGCGCGGGATGATGGCTGTTGTCAGAGAGTGCATTATAGCAGTTGAGGAGCAGAATCTCGTTCCAAAATAATTGGTCGTATTTCTCAAGCTTCGAAGTGTGGTTCTTATCATAAGAAGTGAGCGAATTCTTTAGACTAGCGATCTAGTTTTCATATTTTGTTAGCCGCGACTGCAAGAAGTGAGTGTGTGAAACAATATTATGGTATACCTGTTGCGCATGAATTGATTTTCGTGACTTCACCTCGGCTATTTTTTCATGAAGTGCCGCGATGTTGTCGTCCACTTCAGAAGATTCTTTCAGGGTAGCAAGACTACGGGTGGATTGGATTTTGAATTTAGCGATCTTTTCTTCAAGTAGTTTATTGTAATCATTCAAGGCAGTGAGGGAGTCTTCTAAGAAACTCGCGCCGTCATCGATGACGGGGTTTGGCGGTTTAGACTTTGCTTTATCACGAGCACTAATTACTCTACGGTCAGCCATAAACTAGTCACGATTCGTGTAAACTCACGGAAAGGACGACAGGGGCCCAAACGCAAGCCCAAGATGATGGACGGCTTCGTAAAAGAGAGAAGGTGGTAGATGAAGAATCTCCTCGATGGCATTATCATCCAGGTCATCAATCACCCCTTTGAGTTTTAGTGAGTGCAGCTCGTCGCGCAGTTTGTTTAGCTCCTCGAAACTAGGGGGCTTGAGCTCCGAAATTTCCTGGCTAGGCATGATGCAAAGGGAATGATTGCCGATGCCGCAAAGGGCACGATTGTAGATATAGGTCTATATTTGGATAGAGTAATGTGTCGTAAAAGAAAAGCCTGACCTGTTGCGTCTGAAGTGATTGAAGATGCAACGGTGAGCTACCTGTACAAACAAAATAAACATCCAACCATGCAACGGTACCCCATAGTTACCTATAGTGCACAGGTAACTAGTGCGCTAGGGGACAATGTTAGTAGAAGTTAGCGTACTTAGGTAGTATCAATGCCGGAGTTTTCCCAGGTCATACCTTAACTCCGATCTAGATCAGACCTTCAATCAGACAATCAGACTCTACTCAACAACCTCATCTTAGATCTGCTGCGGTACAATATCACATGTACACTATAATGACCAGAGGCCATCTCAGATGCAACCAAAAATCGAATGTTGAACAACTATATCCTATTTGTGCTTTACGATCGATGATTCGTCTCCATGGCATCGATCATCGATGAGCTTATTACTTTTAGCGTAATCATGAGTTTGATGCAGCGTATTCATCTGAGTTTCGTTCTCAGCCATCATAGAGAAATATATTGCTCTCTCTTTTCCCTTCATTGCAGGCTCAAGCTGCTCTCCATTGCAGGCCTCGATAATAGACAAGAAAGATAAGTCTCTATCTGTAACCCCAAATGTTTAACTTCAAATGCATTCAAACGGACATACCTACCCGTAGCTTGACCTCAACGCTAAGAAAACCACGCATTCTTCCTATGATTAGGTGATGACATGTGTCATCGAAGGAAGTCGTGTAAAGTTACATAATGTCGATTCCGAACCATAGAACCGTCCTATATGCTGTGACCGCAAGCGAACTTGCATATACAGTCAAAAGAATGACCAGGAACCCGGCCAGGTGTACCCGACAATCCAGCGGTCAAACGTTACCGTTGTTAAAATAATACGCAAGTCCCGGTTCTTACTAAATACTGCCTAATTTTCTCTGTACAGAACCCCAGTTGAAGATGCTTGTGGGCAGGTATGGCCTCCGTGCCAAATTACCTTGCCACCATATCTGTTAGGTATACAGCCGTCGAATATTTGTTGTTCGCTATTTTTTTAAACATATTAGAAACTCAGGTTCTCTCCCACAGCCGTGCAGCAGAGCCGCGTTTGAATGGCCCTTAAATGTCCTTTCAATGTAGCTACTTCCAAAAAAGCTTCGCGATGCGTTTGTAGTTCAGATCCACACAACCTGTGAGGTCCCGACTTCTCCGCGGTATCCCATCGTAATACCCAGAAGGTGACCGATCTTCGAGGAGCTAGTAACCTATCAAAGATTTCAAGCACGACGATGTATAGCCCAATAAGATTTACCAACTTTGCGGTGTACGGGAACTCCTCTGTTTGTACCCCCTCCTCTTCCCGCCTTTCTCCTCGATGTCCTACCCTACCTGGTCCCTGTTCGGTTAACCATCTATCGTGGTTGGTATGACAGCCGTCATGACATCAGATGCTTCACAATGGATTTTTATCATTGCCATATGTCCAGCTTCGGGACACGGAGACATCCTTGACCTTCAAAATCACAGGAACTTGTGTGATCACAGAGCAGCCCTGGGTTGTGCTTGGATGTTTCGAATCTCGCGTAAAGCCGGGTAGTCGGTCATGAGTTGCTACGGGTTGCCCAGTTGGTCGGTTGGGCTCTTCAACAAACGCTATACAAGGGTTGTTATATACACCTAAGAAACCCGGCAACAAGATGCCTTAGGACTTGATTGCTTCAAGTCGAGGGATTTCACGCTATAACCAATTTCTCATCTGCATGTCTTTCCGTCCCGTTGAGATTTCGCCCCTGTGTTACAATCTAAGCCCTGCAAAATGTCGACAGCTTTGGTCCATAAGATGTGCAGCAGCCTCCAAACGCCATCCTTGATCAAGAAATATTCAGATGCGGCAGTCGGGCTTGTCCTCATGATTTGCATTCAGTTGCTTGTCTTGCCAACTCAGATTGCACTTGATCTTCATTCTATCAACCTCCCAGCGTCGATTCTTGTCATGTTTCTAGTGCTCATAGTAATGACAGTTGCAAGCTCCATCAATAAAGACACTGTGCAGTTCTATAACAGACATCTACGGGGGCCAACCGACTTCCTCGGGCGTCATATGTCTCTAGGTTTTGTGGCGTTCTTCATCTTGCTTATCCGAGACCATATCGACAGCTCTTCGGATGTCCCGATGCTTGCTGGTGCATTCGGTAAGTACAAAGGGGATTCATATTCAATGTCACAAATCAACTCATAAGTGCATAGTTATAACAACCATCATGAGCTATGTGGCCTCCTTTCTGTTTGCATCAGGGGGGTATCACCTAGAACAACGACTTCGACGATCAAAACATGTTGCGAGCGATTTAGAGAGCAACAATAAAGCATGGCCTAGTCCGTCAATTGCTTGGCCAGCTCCGCCATTTGAACGACGGTCCAAGAGGATATCTCAACTATCTACGCTCAGCGAAGCAATGTCAATTAATGAGTCACTGATGAAAATTATACCTGCATCTGATGCCTCAAAAACAGCCTCAATCGACTTCGTCCTCCGAACAGCTCCTATATGGATCTGGCTTTTCTTCCTTACGACCGTTGGCCTCCCAGTATATCTGGCTACAAACTACGTGATGCCTTTCGAAGTGTTTTCATTCACTCTCTTCTGGATTCTGTCTATCCAATTTCAGAAATCATTACGGTCATCCGACGCTCTCCATCAGTTTCGCCGCCTAAGATCTTCATGTCTCATTCTCGCCAACCCTCTCCTATTAACCTGGGCTCTGGGCACTGCCTACATGTGGTTGAAGACACTATATACGGGAAAGAATATTTATACTATTGTCGGGATGTTTCGTCATCACAGCTCATTATCGCAGAGCGTAATACATATCATGCAAGACCGCGACATATCCGCCCACATCGGCGCTGGAGACCTAGCGGGTCTCCTCTTAGATGCTGGAGTGACATGTATGGGATTCAAGATGTACGAGTACCGCTCGGAGCTCTGGGCTAGCTTGGGGTCGGTATCCTTCACATGTACAGCTCTTGCGGCCATTAATGTGTTCTTGAACGTCCTCGTGAGCCGCGGCTTAGGCCTACAAGCGGAGGAAGCTATAGCTTTCGCCGGCCGGTCTGCCACTTTGGCACTGGGCATCCCAGCGATTGAGGGTCTGGGCGGCAGTACAACACTCGCGAGCACCATCGCCATCTTCAATGGTATCCTATTCCAAATGACAGGAGACTGGCTCTTTTCCTTGCTGCGCATCAACGACCGGGTCTCACAAAACGACCCAACACAGCCACTGAAAGTTGCTATTTCGGCAAGCAACCACTCGTTATTCGATGCGAGGGTCGCTACCGGTGTCACGGAAAAGAAGAACATCCAGAACGATGATGGAAGAACCTACGAGGCGAGCAACGTAGTAGCAGCAGGTGTGACGGCGGGCATCAATGCAGCGGCCATGGGAACCGCGTACCTGATTGAGCGTGACTCGAGAGCGGCGGCATACTCGGCCTTGTCGATGATCATGTTTGGAGCAGCGACCGTGGCACTCACGGCACTGCCGGGCGCAGCCGAGGCCGTGATGTTCCTAGCATCGAGATAAATACCCAAGGTGGCAAATCAGATCAACGAAGCGAAGACAAGACCCTGACGAAATGCATGACAGTTATTGGGAACGAGAACACGACATTAGAGATGGAACGTGTACATAATGATCTGTGCGACGACTATCGGCTGCATGGCCCGATTATAAGATCCGTGCCTGTAGCTCCGTAAGTGCGAGGGGGGTGAAACCTTGTATATAACACAGATACGTCCTTTTTCTTTTTGCGGGCACAAAGTTGTTCAAAGTAACATTTCCATTGACTTTTATACTCCTCCATTGGAGTGGAGAGGGTAAAACTACTCAAAAGGCTCCAAAGTTCTAGGCCTCGGTCGCCTTTTGATCTATTGAAAAATCGAGATCAGTGTGTACTGGTCCCCTGATCCAGACCCTAGTATCACGACCCTTCGGTGTCATGTAACAGAGTAGGAATATCAGTCGTAGAGGGGTGTAGCAGGGCCGACGAACCGGGCGAATGCGGGATCGTGCACGCGTCACGCGGTAATTTAGCTACTGTGTGTCGACCCCTATTACTCATAATCCGTCGTATGATGGACACTGCCTTTACTGACGCCTTTACTAAACTTCTGCTTCATTGCGAATGAATAATGTAAGCTCAGCAAAGTATTCGTTACCAGTATAACACCTGTGGATGTTGTAGTTATACGTCTCTAATGGCCTCGCCCATGGCCGTCGTAAATCTGTGATAGAAATGATCGCTTTCACGGAACTTTTGGTGAGACATGTCTTTATTTTATGCGATATGAACTCTAGAATTAGCAGACGGAATTCTACCAGCACACAACCCACAACAAGCAGGCTTATCAGGCGTCCTTCCCGCTATGCTAATAGTAGCATCTGCTGCTACTCTTTTTTATGGCATGCATTTCTCTCGTCTTGGCGGACTGGTATTGATGTTGAACTCATTCAAGTCGTTCGATCAAATGCAGCCCGCTGGCCGTCTCAACTACGCCGCTCATCTGCCCTGGCTGAAGCGCGAAAGCGGCCTCCTCGAACTCCTGTTGCATATCTCCTTTGCCGAAATAGCCCAGATCCCCCTTTTTACGCGCAGAGCTACAGTCGCTCTCGGACATGCTCAATTCTCTCAGTGTTGTAGCACCGGACTTTATCTTCTGTTCATAGCCCTCGATGATTCCCATGGCCTCTTCTTTACTCCGGGTAATCTGGGCCTCACGCCAGCTCGCTGGTCGTCGGCTGTCTCGATGCTTGACGAGCAAATGGGCGACACGAATCTTGCCCTCGGGACGTCCTGTGTTGGGACCCTGGGAAGCTGAATGGTGGGTGGCCATATACTTTTTCAGCTTCTCAGTGTCGGTCCCTTGCGGGGGCTCCCATCGTGATACTTTCTCTACGGTGTCGTAGTAGTAAGGGAGGTTTTTGGAGTTGCTGTGGCGCACCTCCCAGTTTTGGGGCAGACCGGTCTCATCCTATCACGATTGTAAGCACCTGGGCCGCCAACCACAAGTCGAGGGGATGAGATGGCGTAGTAGTGACAGATCAAGGGCGTGACGTGACAACTTCATCAATGATAATGATGGGAGACAACTTACCATATTGATCTACTGCGAGAGAAATATACAATACGAGATTGAAAATTGGTGGCACGAGCAGGCTGTTCAAAATAGGCTGCTGAGCAAAGATGCCGAGGACCACTACTAAGGGTCGCAAAGCTGTTCACTAGGGAGTCTGAATGGAGGGGTTATTGCTATCTGATCTAGTGGCCAAGTGCCTTCATGGAAACAATTTGTGTATGGGAAGAGAAAAAAAGAGATGTGAAAGCAGAGTTTATCACGAGTCGATGAATGAATAAATAAATGACGAAATGCGAGCTACCTATGTAGGGAGCTAGCTGCACGTAATTGCAAGCGATTTTGAGGGATCACGGGGTAGCGATGGGCGCTATACAGCTGTACATCATAACCTAAGTAGGTCTAGAGCACGTGCCACATCACTCAGACAACCCCAAGGTTTTAGGACCCACTATATTCTAGAAGTGGACCCATCCCGCCCGAAGGTTTCTAGCCTTATTCGGTCGATATCGAACCTGGGTTCGATGGCTTTTGCCTTCAACCAACCAACCTCGACAACAAACTACCTACACACTCTCTCTCTTCAACTGACATCGGTCAACATCACCAGTGTTGCCTTCATCAAATCGCAACAACCATCACCCTCACTACCACAATATAGAATACCACCGCATGATTCCTCCTCACCTGCCGAATAAAAGGAGGTAGGCATCAAGGAAAACCTCCGCTCGCCAAATCGCACGAGACAAGCATCATCGCAATCCGCGCGCGACTCACCACACTACTATCCTACCAATCATGGCAACCCCACAATCAACCGCATCTGCCGATGCCCCCAAGAACAACAATCTCGAACAGATCACTTTCCGCTTCTGCTCCGAGTGCTCCAACATGCTGTATCCGAAAGAAGATGAGGACTCGCACAAGCTCATGTACACCTGTCGAACCTGCCAATACACCGAAGAGGCCACCTCGAGCTGCGTATTCCGGCACGTTCTGAATAGCGCCGCCGGCGAGACAGCTGGTGTTACCCAGGATGTCGGATCAGACCCCACGGTTTGTGGCCCTGTTTTCTCTGACTTCACTGATTCCCCCGATGCTGCTGCTGCTGCTGCCACTGCCTCCACTGCCTCTGATGATGACTCCCCGGCTTTGTGTCTCAGGTGTGGCATCACTCTTCTCCATTGTCATCGGTGCCAGGACCCTGCATCGGTTGCGGACTACAACAAATATGTGCTGCAGAACTCAGATTTTGCTATCGACCGGTGTTACCATTACGTACAGCTTGCAAATGCCTGGAATACCTTCGATGAAGAAACCAAGGCCAGATGCGTGGACTGCTTCATGTCCTTCAGCGATCTGAAAGTGCCTCTTTCGTCCGAACAGAGCATCGGCGACTATATTACATTTGGAATGGCGCTCGACTCTGAAGCAGATCCCCCGGAGGCCCTTGGCGTGGACCTAGTCAATGACACCTATGATTTCTAAGTCACTATCGTCTTGTACAGCATATCTCTCCAATGGATCACATTGGTGTTGCGTCTGGACCCTGGAAATCTCGATGTATTGGTGGCCCAGTTAGGATTGTCATACAACGCTTCGAAAACACATCCACATGTGTTCAATCGGCGGGCGAAGAAGGTTGACGGGGATCGATTTGATTGGCAACATGTTGACACATTCGCGCTGCGCAGCACATAGCTCGAATATCCGTATTGTAAATTCTGGTGCTGACGTTTCGTCCCCGCGTATAGCTTCCACGTTCGAACAAGACATGTCCGGCATGCCAGCATGACGAGGCCGTTTTCTTCCAATCCCAGCAACGAAGCGCCGAGACTGGAATGGTCAGTAACCTTAGTCCTGATATCTTACGAAGAAGACATGTCACTAACTCCTTTCAAAGAAACTCTTTTACGTGTGCTGCGAATGCGGACACATATTCCAGTAATTGGGTTGTCAAAATATTATTTGGCGGTGTGTACATTAAAATACATGGACTTTGATACCACTATTGATTTCGGTTGGTTTACTGCATGAGAAGGGAGTTAAGGTCAAATTTCGCAAGCTTTTCATTACACGTCATTGTTGTGACGTGACGTTCATCTTCATAGAGGGCATGAACATTGCTGATCTATCAGTGTCTTTTCTAAGTCTACTACAGCCTATCACATGTATGACGAAATGAAGTCATGTGTGCAGCTTAATTGTTATGGGAGTTCTTCAGATTGGTATGTTTTTCGGGGTCGCAAAGGGCTATGGTTGACACCCCGGCACCTCATTAGCGCCTGACAAATGCGCTTCAATATTAATATAGTACAATGATGAAACATTTCTATATTCGCCAACTGATTGTACAGTCCATGCCGATATCAATAATCCAGCAATGAATACTCTCAACCTGAAGAGCTTTGTTCTCTCTAACTCAATAACTGCGTTATCTTCGTCTGTGCCGACTAACGCAGCACTCTTATGCCGTTGTACTCAGCCCCCATGGCTCATAAGCAAGGCGAATGGTTTCACTTTTACTTGTAATTGATCCACGATACTGTAGCATCTAGGCATGGGTGGGCGCCATACTGAGGATCTTGCTCCATTTCCGTCTCCGTAATTCGGCGCCAACAACACCGTTGACACGCGAGCCGATGGGATCCCCCGACTTGTTGATGAGAACGCAGGCGTTGTCGTCGAACCGCACAACGCTGCCATCCGGTCGTTGTACCTTCTTCTTGGTCCGCACCACGATGGCGTGTCGAATGTCCCCTCGCTTCACCTTGTTCGCGGCTGATGCGGCGCCCATTCCCGCATCAGTGGCACCGCGCTGCTTCTGTACAATGGCTACGAACCGGTCGCCTGGATGTGCAGGGACTTGTTAGCAATTCGAGAATCGGGAAAGCTCAGAATGAGGCGTCGAAGGAGAGATGCGGCTGATGGGTAGATTGGCTGGTTCGACGGGGTAGACATCATGGTTCTGAGAAAACGGATGGTAGATTCGTATCGTACCTATTGTCGCATGTCTCTTCTGACCAACAATGAGGGCGCATTCGACAACGGCTGCGCCCGAGTTGTCGATACAGTTCAACATAGTCTAGCATCGTCGTTAGTGAGGGCCGACGTCGAAAGAGCGAGTCCAGATGGAGGTTGAATCGTCTTACCTTTAATTGAATCATCTTGGCCCGTTCTCCCCCTAATGCAGGGCCTCAATCTGTTGAGTTTCGGTACGGCGGTAATTGTTACGGAGTGGCACACGGTGAGGCTCTATCTACAGGTACCTATCTATCTACAGCCGTTGCTCGAAAATTTGGGTGGGTCCGAATCTGATTGGGTGGCATTTGTAGGTGCCTTAAAATAGGTACCTGGTAAATAGCAAGACGGTACCTACCCCCCTTTTCGTTCAGCAGTATAAGGATCCTGTTGCCCATTTATTCAGCTCGCCTATATTCAAACGTCGCATTGGTGTGGTATCTATATTGATTGGCCTATAAAGTATCCAAGCCTCATGAGACGATGTTCAATTCGCTTGCATGTTGCAGTCTGCCTGGTAAAGGTGTGCCATGTGCTTGGTTTAAGCCACCCCTGAATATCGCTGTGGCTGAAGGAAATTGAGCGCACTGATACGCTAATGCGTGCACTATCGCATTCTGCAGCGATTGCCTCGGTGGACCCAGGTCGTCATCGCAATCCCAGCCCCCTGCTGAAACCCCTGTTCAATACCCCAAATTGGACTAATGGAAACCTGGTTGACCTGCCACCCTCTTATTACCCGCTTTTTCTGCGTTGCTTTGGCTGGCGCAACTCAACAAGCGGCATCCCGCCGTCTCTAGATCTGGCTCCCTCTGCGCTTTGCTCACGAACTCTCTCTTTCTCTCTTTTCCTTTTCCTCTCTCTTACTCATTGGCCAGCGAATATTAGTACATAGAATCCAGATCTTATACATAATCAACCACGATCCTCATCATCATCTCTTGAAAAGGTTGTTATCACAACTGTGTCCCGCTGTTCAGCTGTAATCTCGCCTGCATTACTCGGTCACATCCACTTAATCTCTGGCATGACGTGCTCGTGAGAGCTGCTGAACACTTGTCAACCCGGTCTGCTGTCACACCTACAATCAGCAATCTCAAGTAAATACCTACACCGGGCAGATCACAGAGTTCCGGACCCTGCATTTCTCGCATATATCTCGGAGCAAATAGAACATCGCATCGCATTACCAACACAGCCTCACTAGCAGCAGCCATCAGCGACATTCTGGGGTTTGAGGAGCCCTTTTACTAACATATCTCCTCGACCGCTCCTTTGTTCTCCAGTTGACGAGTTTTGGACTTTCACTGTGTCGCATAATCTGCGTTCCGCTCCCCTTTTCGGCTATTCTGGCTCAATTCTGTTCCCACTCCTCGTCGGACAGCAATCGATCCTGCTGGTTGCGAAAATGCCGACGCCTACATCTGTTGCGAAGAAGCAGCCAATTACATTGGCACAGCTATCATCCTACGACGACATTCTCACTGATGCGCTTGTTGACCATGTGAGTTTGACGGGCACATACGGCTCTTCGGCTTGTAAACAGGCCAAACGAGCGACGACTAACCTCGGCGTGCTTTAGGCCTACTATTGGACGACAATCCCTAAGAACCGTCCTTCTTATCACCCATCCAGGGGCATCACGGAAGAGGAGGTCACCAAGATTGTTCAATCCCATCTAATTGTTGATCCCGATGTCGAGGTTGCCGAATCCAAACTCCTTGCGACAAATGGTCTTCGACGATTTTATAATGGGCTAAAGACAGCCAAAGAGCAAGATGACTTTCGCGCTCATCTCCGTCGATATATGCGCATTTACTTACCCGACTGTCCATTTGAAGTGTCCTCAACCAATCGGTATACTATCTACAGCCACGAGGCTGCGATAACTGCGCGGAAGTATATTAAAAAGGGGCAGTCTATCAAATACCTTTCAGGGATCCAAGTTATGATCACTGCGAAGGAGGACAAGGAGCTCGCGAAGAGGAAGAAGGATTTCAGCATCGTAATTAGCTCAAGGTATAAGTGCGCTGCCCTTTTCATGGGTCCTGCTCGGTTCGCGAATCACGATTGCAACGCCAATGCTCGTCTAATGATAACCAGCCAGGCTGGCATCGAGATTGTCGCGACACAAAACATAGATATCGGCGACGAGATCACCGTTTCGTACGCAGAAAACTACTTTGGAGAGGACAACTGTGAATGTCTGTGCAAGACATGCGAAGAGAACGTTGCAAATGGATGGGCGCAAGGCGGAGGAGACGTTGCGCTTACGAAGAGCATCGAGGACTCTAATATCGAAGGATACTCTCTACGTCGCCGAAGAAGGGACGATAGTTGTGCGTCTGGCTCTCGTACGCCTTCAGTTACCCCGGATATCCGGCCCCGGGTTCGGAAAACTAAACCCAAAACCCAAAACGGGAGTTCAGAGTTGGAATCGCTATGTGATTCTCCTGGTCCTCAAAATCTTCTTTGGGAGAAACGTAAAAGAGAATATGAATCTCTCCAATCACCCCCGGTCACCCCCGCGAAGCGACTGAAGACAATTCAGTACAATGTGGAGCCTGTTTCTATCTCAGGTGCATTAGAAAGGCGAGGCAGCGATGACACTAGTTCTAGTGAACACTCTGCATCTGATTCGGCGAGTACGGACACAATGGTGATGACCGACGCAACAACCCCTGAAGCCGAAGTACAGGAAACTGCCTTGCAATCCCCAGAAACAACGCCTGTCCGACCCCGAATTACAGTTCTGAAGGCAGAAGACTCGGACTTGTCCTCTGTCACCGACTTCTCGCGCACACCATCCGTACCTCCAGTTTTAAACAAGGAGTCACTGGCACAACTTGACGAAATATCAAGTACGAATGTGATTAGATCGGACAATATGGTGCCTACACCAGTTATGAGTCAAGCCGATGGAAATTCTTTAGTCGACTCGATAACCTTGCCAGCTCCCGCTGCTGCTTTGTCGGAGGAAATATCCCCTATCTCAGTAACTTTGTCAGGAGACGTCGGCGAAATATCAAATCGGAAGCCCGGTCGTGGTCGACCTCGTGGAAGAGGTAGATCGAAAAGGGACGAAGAATGTGAGGCAGCTGAATCTATGGATGAGTCCACCCGGGTTGCCAAGAAGCGTGTGCCCGGCGACTACACACTCACACCCGTTCTCCTTTCCGAGCCTAATACAGCTTGGATTCACTGTACTAATTGCGGTGATGCGTTCGTGCAACAGAACGCCTACTACACACGAAGCTCTTGTTTTCGATGTGAACGGCATTCTAAGCTTTACGGTTATTCTTGGCCTAAGACCGAGAAAGAGGGTCCAAATGACAAGGAAGAACGTGTCCTCGATCATCGAACTATTCATAGATTCTTGGACATAGAGGAAGAAGCTAGAGTCCGAGGCCGGAAAATACCGGTTGCTATTACCAACCCCATCTCGGTCGCTCGTCCGAACACTGCAAGTGTTGGTAAACGAGGCCCAGGCAGGCCTAGGAAATATCCCAGTGTGCAGCCAAGTCCAAACGACGCCAATATATCTGAGGATGAAAATTCTACCAGCATGCGGCGCACAAGCCGACGAAGAACACTGAGCGTGAAAGCCGTCAAGTGCTAGATTCGGCTTCATCCAAATTTCCACCCCGGTAGAGTGCTTCTATCATTCGCCTATTATGGCAGCTGTCCTGTTTACACGGAGTTCGATACTGCATTTCCATTTTGTATTGTACCAGAGCCAACTTTAAGCGCATTTGAGACGGCGTTGCATAGCCCTTGGAGTTTCGCATCTAGAAGTTGAATAGGACCTTGTATAGTAAGACGTTCAACATGTAAACCTTGTGGAAGCGTTGACATTAAGAATTATTACTGTGTGATGAAGAATTATAACGGAATCATGAGCTGGGCTCAACATGCTGTAAATCACGTTATTACCTCTCGAATAGATACCCAGTCATGGTTTGGATACACCATATCATTTCATATCAGCGGTGCCCTTTCTTTCCTTCTTTTAGGACGAAGCTATGTTTGTCTCTATTTACTATATAGGTAGCTCACGTGATATAAGACTCCAAGCAATATATACACCCAACATACTCCTCATGAGCAGTCTTATCCATCTTCAACTCCTTAAGATACATATGAGCTGAGAAATTCGTATCCTCGAATAGCAGCTTTCCATCCCTCTGATTCAGGATCGCTGCTAAGGTCACAGATGTGCGGGGCACCTTCAATCAACGCCAATTGTGCCGTGATATTACTCTGAACCATGGCATCATATGTATCCTTGCTCTGTTGCCATGGAATTAAGTCGTCGGCTGTCCCGTGAACCAGGAAGGTCGGCGTCCGATAGTTGCCGCGACGAATTTGTGCGAGAGGGCTAACAGCCGTGATCTTCTCAAGCCCAGGCTGCGGGATATTGTTCCAATCCTTGCTCTCAGAGCCCATGTCGGCTTTTCTCCTGCTGGGTAACCCACCTATGATGACCGGGAGAGTTTGCGCCTTCCAATTGATGTGAAGAACGATACGGCATCTAGGATCCGTCAGGATGCGCGGGTCCGAGAGCGGTTCCCAAGCGCCCACCACGCCATAATTGGTGATGGGCTCGTCCTGGATGGCTTCGAGCACGTCGTACTCCTGGCCCTTGTTCTCTGCGCCGATAGGCTGGATCGGGTGTCGCCACCACTCGTCTTCGTAGTTGGTGGGACAGTAGAATGCAAGGATGGCTTCCGGCGGTCGGAGACCTCTTTGAGGTGCTGTCCACGCTAACGACATGGCAAGTTGCCCTCCTGACGACCATCCTACCACTACGACTCTCTCGCCATCAATTTGAAACCCCGGTCGGCCAGAGTCGATGTGTGGTAACGTGTAACGGGCCCAGTGGAGGGCATCGCACACATCTACCATCGGTCCCTCAGATAAGCTTACTTCGGGGCAGAGTCGGTGATCTAAGCTAACTGGCAGGAAACCCTTCTCAAGTAGATGTCGTGTTTGGGCGGGTCTGATGTCTTTCCTGGAGAAAATTATGTGGCTACCACCATGAATCATCAAGGCTACACGATAGTTAGCAAGGATCCATCATAAAATTCATGATCTATTATATACCAATCGGCAACTTCTTGTTCGGGTCTGGTACCTCTTCCGGGTAGTAGATGTCGGCGTGTATCTCCTTGTCTCCGATCTTCTTATACACGACTGTCTCCAAGACTGCCTTCACGGGTTTCTTAGATGGCACAACGCTGTCAACCCGAGCCGAGCTTCTCCTCGGAAACGCCCCAATGACGCGCACCATCTTAGACTCAGGTGTAGCGCCATCCGACCACAAGACCTCACCAAATCCTGCTTTCTTCATAACCCGCTCCCAGTGCTTCTCATCGACTAAGGCATGTGAGCGACCATCTTCGAACAGCCACCAGCCTTCAAAGAGGCCAACGACGATGTCGAGCCAGAACATGTTCTTCGTTATCTCAATCAAGGTTAACGCGCCGTCTTCTCGAAGCATCTTACGCAGATGAGAAAGGGATAGTTCGAGATTTCTCGTCGCGTGGATACAATTGGTCGCTATGATGCAATGGAACGCCCCCTCATATTCGGGAGCAACCAATTTTTCGATATCAAGGACCTCGAACGACATGCCGTCAACGCCCTTGAACTGCTTCTTCGCCGCCGCGACGAGGGAGGACGAAATATCCGTGAACACGTACTCAAAGGGAATGCCGTGATTCCTCAGGTGGTTCGTGATATACCGCGTTGTGCCTCCGGTCCCGGCACCGACCTCGAGGATGCGGAATTTCCCACCACCCGTGGCGTTAGTGAACGCCTTGAGCAACATGTCGCCGAGGAGAAGTGTTGGCGTCCGCAGAAGTGGCCAGAACTCATACATAGCTTCCAACGTCTTCTTGGTTTCTTTGTTACCGAATACCACCTGCAAGCCATCCTGCTCGCCGATCAAACACGCCGCCAGTCGAGATCCGACCGCTCTGATCAGCTTGTTGACATCGTCGTGCTGGGGATACGCTCCGACGATGGCTTGGTATATAGACTCGGCAGGGGTTCCGTCGATGGGGGAGTCGCTTCGCACAAATCCTCGACTAGTCTGTGTGATCAATTTTCCATCTTCGAGAATGTGGTATAGTTGAGACACAAGTTGCGTGTGCTTCTCCAGTGTTTTAACTTGAGGTATGAGGTTACCGGGTTGAATGCTCCTGAGATCGCAGCCAAGTTCGACGAACGCCTCTACCACGTAGCTAAGGACAAGCCGAGCCTGGTGCTTGTAAACTTCGGACCAGAAACCGATAGCTTTAGTACCCGCTGCGAGTTGGTCGTACCCATGTCGCGTCTCCTCGAAAGCGCCAATGGCTGAAACCATGGTAGGTCGGTTGACCTTCGGGGGCTCTATTGTGGTAGTCTTGGCCTCTTGGGGACGACTTACGTCCACGATGCTATGGTCTGTGCTTGGAGATGGCGGCGTATCGATGTCGTCATCTTCACTACCAACGCCTAAGTTCTCGTCGATATGGGTTACGAGGGCTCGGATACTGGGGAAGAAGAGGAAGCTAGTCAAGTCAATATTGATGCCCAAAGCCGTCCGAATATCGTTCAGAACTTCGGTTGCCATGAGCGAGTCGACTCCGAGCTCATCCAATGTGGAGTCAAGGTTGAGCTCCTCAAGTGGAACATCCGTAACGTTGGATAATATCTGGAGGACATCATTTCGCATACTCGAAGACTTCCGCACCGAGGCGGATGGAACATTCGGTACGAGTGGCGCACTGCTTCCGACGGCCTCGATCTCAGCTGCTGGCTGGCGAATCTTTGCGCTTGTTGCTCCAGGCTCGTTGACATTCTTCAGTATCTTACCGAGCAAGGCCCTCGGCATCTTAGAGAAGCGGAAACCGAACGCGGCCATAACCATCTTTTTGCTCCCAGCCTCAAACACGTAGGCATCCGCAGTTGCGTCGGTGTCACCGCCTTCGCTCATATTGGAGTAGACGAGCCACTCGCCAGCATCAGGATTGAAGTCTCCACCGATCTCGATATGCTCAATATTCATACAGACGAGGACATCATCAAGACTTGGGTTGTTAAAGTAATTCACGAGAAATCCGGCGAACTGCATAAAGCTATCGGTCATGGG
The DNA here is from genome assembly GCA_022495235.1 of Xylaria curta. Lineage (NCBI taxonomy): Eukaryota > Fungi > Ascomycota > Sordariomycetes > Xylariales > Xylariaceae > Xylaria > Xylaria curta. Next base: position 497,165 of record MU375902.1, on the reverse strand, counting down.
CGTATCGCAAAGACGCTGGTCTGCTGGATCAGCTGCATCCGGGGTGATGACTACCTTGCCAGCGGCTTCGTTTTGCACGCAGGCTATCTTCTTGATACCCCTAAAAGCTTCCCCATAGTGCACGACAGTGCTGAACGCACGATATATGTGGTTTCCCTCCATCCTCTCGGCATCCGGATGATTATACAGCTCATCATACCGCCGATGGCCTATCAGGGATTCGAAACGTTGAAATTCTCGAGCAGCTCGTGCGTCGCTACGTTTCTTGAGGTAGACTCTGCCCGTCGATTGTTCATAGGGCTCGGTAATCTGTCGCAGCCCGCCCTTGGTAGTGATGGAAAATGACCACGAAGGCCGCGCGCCATCTAGACGTTTTAACGCAAGCGTGATCTCCGTGGTTTTATCATGACCGATCGGAGATTTCATGAATAAGTCGTCTACGGCAGGCACATACTCCTTCGCCACCGCGTCCTTCTGGAGGAAGAGTGCTGCGCGAGCCACGAGCTCAAAATACAAGGAAGCCGGAGCGAGTGTCTGGCCAGCCATGACGTGACCGCCGAGCATTTTCTGGAAACGGTCGGAACAGGGGTCGACTTTAAACAAAGCCTCCGTCTTAGATGCATCCTTGAATCGTAAGAACGAGATAAGCTCATGTGTTCCCTCTACTGCTTCTACTTCGACTTCCTTCTGAGTTCCTCTACCTGTGAACGGGAGCCAATGTCTCGTCTTCTCGAACTGGTACGGTGGCAAACTTAAGTACTCGTATTCTGGCTTCTGGCTTCGGTGGAACGGCCAGAATTGTACTGCATATCCAGACCTCCAGAGGTCAATAGTCACGTCTGTTAGAGAAGTCTGTGCATTGGGAGAAGTGAGCTGAGGCGATAGGAATGCATGTCCCTGAGAGTCTGGTACTGAATTCTTGACGAGCTGAATTACAGAAGACCCACGGCCAGCTTCGATCCAGGTGACCTTAGAATATCGCGTGGTGAGTCTCTCTACAGCTTGCTGGAAAAAGACTGGAAGTCTCGTATGGTTGGAAACAATGCTAGAATCGGGTTTGGTCATGCCCTCAGTCTCATCGCAAGTCTCTAGATGAATCGTAGGTCGCCTCCAGTCTAGCTTCTTAGCCAACGCTGTGAGACGAGTCAACATAGGCTCGGTGAATTTTGAGTGAAAGCCATGCGTGACTCGGAGTCTCTTAGTTCGGATCGTATCCCGAAGAGGTGCTGTACCAGCAATGTGCTGCTCTAAAAGATTAACAGAATCAGACGAGCCCACTACCACATGACTCCGAGGACCATTATAGCAGGCTATCTCGGCATAAAAGTCATTGTTCTGAGCCCTCAATGACTGAAGGATTTCTCCGACCGTCCTGCGATCGGCTTGTAAGAATATCATGGACCCTGGCTCAGATCCCCAGTATTCCTGCATTAAAGACGCCCTGCCTGTCACTAATTTTAAGGCATCAGGAAGGGACAACGAGCCAGATATACAAAGCCCAGTCAGCTGGCCGAAACTATGCCCAATGACTCCATCAACCTTCAGCCCACAATCAATCCATGCCATGGCGGAAGCATATTGAACAGCAAAAAGCGCCGAGTGTAGTGTTACAAGATTCTCTATGAGCTCGGGTTTGAATATGACAGGATAGAGACTCCCCAAGCCTCTGGAGGTTAGGATTTCGTCGCAGTGATCGAGGTAGCTACGAAATACTTTGGAAGACTGATACACGTCTTGAGATAGTCCGATAAAGTCACTCTCTTGACCTCCAAACACGATAATGGCGGGTTTGGGTGTCTCAATTGCTTTTATTCCGGAGCCGGTCGATACTTCCTCAAGCTTCGACGTAAGTTCCTGAATACTCGATACCGAGCTAGAATAGGTATACGGTAACGCATGATTAGCTCGGTCAGCAAGATTAAATGTCAGTGATCCCAGTTTACCAGTAGTCTCCGTCTCGTTCTTGAGCCAGTCAAGTAGCTTTTTGCTGTACATAGAGAGGCTGTTGGGAGATGCAGCAGAGAGTAATAGCGGGTATTTTGAAACCTGTACGAGCGCTGTTGTAACATTCGACCGGGGCTTCTCGCGGATCATCACAGCTGAGTTGCTGCCTGCCGCGCCGTAACTGTTGACACATGCCAAACGCATTGGAGGGTTCCAGGGCAAAGTCCCCTTGGGGATCGCCATTTTATCTTGATCAAAGGGTATAATTTTAGGGTTCAACAGGTTGTGGCTAGCTTGCATGGGTATCTTCCCATGCCTCATCATTAGGAGGACTTTGATTAGGCCGGCAACACCAGCAGTAGCTTCGGTGTGACCAATATTCCCCTTAACGGAGCCAAAGTGAAGGAGAGAATCTCTTTGGGGTCCGCCAAAGGCATCACGGATACTGCGGACCTCGACTGGATCCCCAACACCAGTTCCAGTTCCGTGCGCTTCTACGTAGGATACCGATTCCGGCTTGACACTACCAAGTCCCATCACCTTTTGGTATAAGCTGGCTTGTGAGCCCGAGTGTGGCACTGTGATGTGACTGAAGTTGTGATTTTGGTTAGCCGCAGAACCAACGATGACGCCTAATATGTTGTCGTTGTCTGCAATCGCATCGGACAGCTTCTTGAGAATTACCACTCCGACACCCTCACCACGACAGTAACCATCGGCGGCAGCGTCGAACGGCTTGCACTGCCCAGATGGGCTGAGGAACCCAGCTGCATGTAGGTTCTGGTAGTCGAACGGGCTTGTAATCACATTGGTGCCGCCGGCGATTGCCCGTGAACATTCACCTGACCATATAGCCCGACAGGCCGTATTGATCGCCACGAGAGATGACGAACAGGCGGTATCGATTGTCAACGACGGACCTGTCCATCCGAAGTAATGACTTATGGCGCCGCTTATGAAGCATCGTGAAGTCCCAAGTGTGGCATAGGCAGTCGCTGGGTGACATGATAGATTGTCGTAGTAGTTGTTCATGACCGCCCCGATATAACAGCCATAGTCATCTGTCTCCGCTATCGATGACGGACGGAAGTAGCCCGCTGACTCTAGTGCCTCGTAAGCGACTTCGAGCAAGATCCTCTGCTGCGGGTCCCAGGCAATTGCCTCCCGGGACGACTTCTTAAAGAAGCGGTGATCAAAAGCTTCTGGGTCTCGAAGGAAGTTCCCCCACCACTTTGTGTCTGCGTGGTTCCCGGTTTGTGGTAATTGGAGGCGTTCGACAGGCGCTGGTTCAACCATTGTTCTGCCTTCAAGTATAAGTTCCCAGAACTCGTCTACCGAGTCCGCTCCCGGGAACCTGCCGGCCATGCCGATGACAGCAATAGAATGAGAAGGGTATTCTTGCAAGTTACTTGATTCATCTGAAAGGCTATTGATCTGCAACTGCCTATGAGTATTCTTCATGTTTCTCCATTTTAGCTCGTCCAGAGGTGTGATTTGGAGAGATCCATCTTGAACAAGAGATGAAGGAATATGATTACCAAGTCCTCCGAGCGCAATCGTCTTGTTTGACTTGGGTAACTGATGAACGGCTGCTGACATAGTCTTATACCAATCTGCGCATCTCAATAGTGTGTTATTAGCAATATGCGTAATTAAGCAACCCTCAATGATGAGTTCACCATCTACTGTAGACCGTACAGGGGCAAGGAGCGTTTGCGGCTCCGGGAACCTGAATGCTTCAATCTGTCGGCTTAGTTCCACAAGCCGGTTCGAAGTATATGAATTAGCGACGGTATGAAAACGACCGATCACAGGTACGATTGTCGCTCGTAAACCTTGGCCACGGACCTCTTGCTTGAAATCTTCCAAATCAGAAGCCTTGAGGGTGACAGTCACACAAGTATTATCGTTGATGCTTGATATATAGGCCTAATACGTATCGATCAGCAAGAACCAAATCAAGAGTCATTGAAGTGATTCGACGGACTCACATCGGGATATGACTGTATAATCGCGTCGATGTCATTTTTTTCAATGGTACTGTTGTCCCTCCAGCGGATCGCAACACAACAAGCCCTATCAGTATTCTGTGACCCAATGTCGTCTAAGTCGACATATGCTCCTACGCAGACGGCGAGACGAAGCCCAATCGCAGCAACGGAACCAATATCAGCCTCGCATTTCGAGCTGGCTATAACAATGGCGCTTATGAATCCAACACAAAAGCCTTGTATTCCCGCAGCTCTCACGCTCTCCAGGAGCTGCTTATGGGACCCATCGCCGAGGTGCCTCAGGTACCTAGCATATTGGCTGATTTGTAGAAGAAAAGTGACCGCCAAAGCATATGAATTTGGCGAACGACCTGGATTATGAGGAGGAAGGGACCCGCCTTCCTTGACCCAGTACATCAACCGGCCAAGATAGCCGGCGCCAGGTACGTCGAACAGGCTCTTATCAACCATAATGATATGCTGCCATATCTGAGGCAATTCTTCCACCACTTTCGTGAGAGCGGATAATCGAGGGTTATTAACGAGCTCTTGACGTAATTCTTCTAATATTTCTTCGGATGGAAACCCATTTTGAGGCCCAAAGACCAGTAATGAGGGAAGAGCTTCGGGAGATATCATTATCTAGTATCAGATCCCTCAACGCGAAATAGCAATAAACACAGTTACACATCGAGAGTGAGGAAACAGATAGGGCCTGATGTTATGAACTGGATATAATTACTCCTGATCTATCAAGTCCTACACTACTTACGCAGTAATAGCTGATGAGGACGAATTGAGTCTAGGTTGCTGGGCTCGGTATAGTACAACTAGCACCTTGCTGTTACAAGCTAGGTAGTTAGATGCCATTTGTCTTTGGTCCGGCACATGCACGAGTAATCGGATCTAACACCATTTCCAGAACCCCAGGATGAAAGATGATCACTTGGCGGCTTTGCTTTCAGGGTTTCTATGCTTGATAAACTCCCCACTCTAACTTTTTCTTTTGTACTCGAGTTGAGTGGGTTCGGCTTTTACCGTTTGTGAATATACGGAGACCGAGGCTAGATACCAGATATGACCGTTTCAGCCGGTTCATCGTAAATCTTCCACTCTTAAAGGACTGCGCTAGTATGGTATCAAGGCAGCTCGGTAGAACCGGAAAACAATACAAATGAAGAGACAATTACATGACTATATCCATTCTTACGTACGTATGTTAGCTTATGGTCTTGTCAAACTCTCACATTAAAGTGACTGTTGGGCTGCCAACCTTTTCCATCGTATATTTACACTAAGTCTTCACATGGTTAGTATACACGTTTCGAGACTAGAATGGCATTTCCAACTAATTAGTGCAAATCTTAGTTGGTTCCAATACTAAACAGGACCTGGCGAGCCTGGTGGCTCCCGGTGGCTTTCAATGTGTACCCATTGAAGGATCTGGATCCCAGTTTAGCAGTATACGCTAGTCTAATGACAGATAGGGCAGAAAGTACTGTACATCTACATCCCTGTTAATAGCTCTCGATAGCGGTGTTGAGATACAGTATTTGTTTACCTACTTCTTTTGTGTGATGGGCTCGCTCAGTGAGAATGTTCTCGGGTTTTACGTCAGGAAATATATTCTCTTCACAATCTGAGGTCAGAGTGGTCCAAGTAGTCTTACCTGCATTGTCGTACTAGTAGGACGGAGATTGTATCCCGAAATGGAGTTCCGCATATGACAACGGCAATCGTCTGTTTTCACGCGCCCATCCAGATTATCACTGTTAGTAAGCGAGATCGCAGCCAATAACAGCACGACTACAATACTCCAGCATACCGCCGAGCTGCAAGGAGCTACTACAGATTACGTAGACAGTCGCATTTACCTTAATGTGCCAACATGCATGACTAATCTGCAGACTGCAGATAGAATATTGCCAACATGATAGTCGACTTACACTCTATATTGTAGCGGCCGAGCTGTCACCTGCGCTGATCTATAATCATTACTCTTCATACAGTAACTTAGCTTATGCGAGTGGGCAGGTAGCTAGATTAGACTTAGCTTAACAGATTCTGGCAAAAAGCCTGGGCTAGTCAGTTAACTGGGCGATGGAACGGGATGCTACGAGGTACCAACTCCACGGTTCACTCCGTAAGATACTCGGCCCTATTGGGCTATAGCACCCATGCTACGTTTCCTAAGCTATGTACGTATACTGTATGTTATCGTCTAGCCTAAGTATCTTGCCTTTTCAAACCTTTGCATAACTTCACCTAACTCATTGAATAACCCTAAATATTGGCATTTTGTGTCACATCTCTAATAGTGACATGGACTATTACTCTTATATTGGGCCTTCTTTGGCACTGCTTGTAGCTTATGCTCTTTATAATGCCCTGTGGCGAGTATATTTGAGCCCTATAGCTCATATACCAGGGCCGCGATTGGCAGCACTTACACGCCTGTAAGTGTTTCGATATGGGCGCGTAGGGGGTAGACCTGACTCTTCACAGGTATGAAATGTACTACGATGCGTGGCTTGGGGGGCAATATACATTCAAGATCATGAAACTACACAAGCAATATGGACCCATTATCCGAATCTCGCCCTGGGAGCTGCATATTGCCGATCCAGTAAGTTAAACGCGACGAGTGACTACTAGTAGTCGTATGCCGACTTGTAATAGGATTTCTATGACACTCTCTACGCGGGGTATTCTGCTTCGCGACGGTCTGAAAAGGACCCTTATTACACAAGATTTGTTGGGCTGGATCTGTGTGTCTTTTCCACAGTCCAGCATGAGCTACATCGCATGCGCCGTGCCGCTCTTAACCCCTATTTTAGCATGGCAAGCGTAACGAGACTACAACCAGTAATACAAGAGAGACTTGATGTTATGTTAAGGCGAATGAATGAGTTTAAGAGCACGGACCAGGTTTTGAACTTAAGTTATATGTTCTCGGCCTTGGGCAATGGTAAGACGAATGGTTTTGAAGCAATTCGCAGCTAACGCGTTGTTATAAGACGTCGTAATGATCTACTCATTTGCGCGTTGTGATTATAAACTTGGTAAAGCTTTCGTCGAATTCTGTGTAGTTGCGCAAAGACTAAACTGACTCTAGAAACCCCTGATTTCGATCCCTCGTCACGGGATGCGGCTCTCGTGGGCCTGAACTCAATCCATGTCATGAAACATATTCCGTGGGCTTACGATGTGATGAAGGCCCTACCAGACTCCTTGGTACAGTGGCTGCAGCCAGCACTCGCCTCGTTCTTGGAACTGAGGCGCACGGCTAGGGCCCAGATCGAAAAAATAATGGACGGGGAAAACGAAGAATGGCGGGGCAGAAACCATCCAACGATATTCCATGCGATCTTAGATTCGAAGCTTCCACTTCATGAGAAGACAGTGGAACGCCTGACCGAAGAGGCCCAGGTGCTCGTTATGGCTGGAACACTTACTACAGCATCAATGCTTGAGTTGATGTCTTTCTGGCTACTTAAGCAGCCAGATACGTTGCACAAGTTAAAGAACGAACTGCGTGCCGTGATGCCCTCGGTCTCCGATATTGGAAAAGTACCTCTAGCTACGCTAGAAGGCTTACCTTATCTAACAGCTGTTATCAAAGAAGGCTTGCGGCTAGGCTATGGCGTTTCAACACGACTGCAACGTATCGATCCGGACAAACCCGTTGTCTTTGTAGACAAGACAAAAGGAAAAGAATGGATAATACCGCCAAAGACGTCGGTAGGTATGACAAGTGTGCAACTTCACCACGACGAGGAGAATTTCCCCGATAGTAAAAAGTTCATTCCCGAACGCTGGCTTGGAATAGAGGGAAAGAAACTGGACAAATATCTCGTCAGTTTCTGCAAAGGCAGCCGCAGCTGCGTGGGTATCAACCTCGCTTACGGAGAGCTGTATCTGACAATGGCCTGTATGTGGAGAGTTTGGGGCAGCAGAGATGCAACTCTCGACGATGACGTTGGTGTACTCAGTTTGTTTGAAACTGACATACGCGATATTGAGATCGAAGCAGATTCCTTTATTCCCACGCCGCAGAAGGGTTCTAAAGGCATACGAGTCAGGGCATACAAGACATAGGATTGTCTTTGGCGTTGTGAGGCGATTGCTTTCTCATTGAGCTTGCCAACGACAATACAATATCCGAATCATGATGTGTATATAGGCTTGACAATAGTATAGGGAACGACGATGCAGGTATGATCAGGCAACTGTCTGTGACTCTATGCCACCTCTGGACCACTATTTCAAACTATCGACAGTCCAAAAACTAGTAGCAGTAGTGGCATAAGTAGTGTCTACCATAACCCGCGGCCCGGAAAACGTGGTCTATATCCGTGGTCCTACTCAAGTCTTTTGAGGCCGATCTGCGATACTAATTGCACGCCATTCTTTCTAGGTAAATTGTTGTGCAGCACCCACTTGCAAACCAATATTACGTTTTAAACGAGTATCTCCCATCTACCGTTTTGTCGCCACTTTACTTTCAAGCCATCGTGAAAATAAGCCTCCGGATAGTAAACACTAGTGTTGCATATGTAAGTAACACGCTTCTTTGTATCATACTCCTCTCAACAAGATCCGGTCTTATATAGCGTTCACACGCAAGTCAACCATTATATCGCACCTTATGGCTATTAAGGAGAAGGACACTTCAATCTCCGCTCTTGCGGAGCGGATCTCTTCCCTATCTTCGCAACTCAGCTCATATCTCTCTTCTAATTCTATATCAGAGCCGACATTCATGCCGGACGGAGGGGACGTCCCGGAAACCCCTGAATATGAAGCTCTTCGAGGCCCTTTGAATGATGCAGCGCTTGACCTCCTCCGTCTAGTCAATGGCCCGAAGCGGTCATTGCAGGAGTTCTTCTTCTCACAATATGATCTGGCGGCACTACAGATTGCCTTGGATCGGCGTCTGTTCGACCACGTCCCGCTGTCCCCCGTCTCGCCACTTGATGAAGTCAGAGCGCAGAAGGTCGGCGTCGCCGAGATCGCTCAAAAGGCAGGCATGGATGAGGACCGTACGGGGCGAGTTATGAAGATACTGGCGACGCGTCGCATATTCGAGGAGGTCGACGGTGAGCCCGACACTTTCACTCACACGGCTAGCTCTGCGTGTCTTGCCCGAGACGCCGACTTCAATGCCACGGCTGATATGCAGATGGACGACATGCTCAGAGCTGCGTCCGAGCTGTCGGCTGTAGTTACCCGCTCCCCGTTCGCCTCAGATGCATCGCATTCGGCTTTTCATGAAAGATTTGGCGTCTCAATGTATCAGTACTACGAGCAACGGCCCGAAAAGGCACGCAGGTTTACTCAAGCAATGAGTAGTTGGTCCAAACGTAAGTCAAATCCTTTCAATCCTCCCGCGCTTATGGTTCGATTCTTAACGAACTATAGTCGACCGGTCTATCGAGGAGCTCCACAGAAGCTTTCCCTGGGGATCCCTGAAGGATGGAAGAGTTGTTGACATAGGTGGTGGCAATGGCCACATCTCTTTCGGGCTTGCACAGGTGAGATTTTCATTTTATTTCGCCGTATGTCGTGTATTGCGCGTTACGCAGATGCACTAATCCTCCATTTTGTAGGAATTTCCTTCGCTCCGCTTCGTGGTCCAGGATATCTCTCCTCAAATGTTGTCCCAGGCGCAACAGGACAGCGACGGCCGGGTAACCTTTCAACAGCACAATTTCTTCGACCCACAGCCTGTCCAAGAAGCGTCGGCCTTCCTTCTCCGCCAATGTCTCCACAACCATAGCGACGGCGACGCCGTCAAGATTATTCGCGCGGTAGTTCCCGCTTTGGAGCGCTGCGCTCCCCGGACGCCATTACTCATCAATGAAATAATCCTGCCTGACCCGGGCACGGCCACGAGGTTTGAAGAGCATCATCTAAGGCAGGTAGATTTCTGTATGATGGTGACACTAGGTGCCAAGCAGAGGAGCGAGGGAGAGTTCGGTAAGTTGATCAAAGAAGCGGATGACCGCTTGGAAATCGTAGGAGTGCATAGAAATCCTCAAGGTGTTGGTTTGCTTAAAGTTCAACTGAATGTACCTTGATTAACACAGCCAAGTTAAGGGAGCAAGAAAAAAGAGAGTTCGGGCCCGGCTATGGTACCACATATAGACACTTAAAAGATTGTTGTGAGATAGACCTAGCTTGCTTTCGCCGAAATATAATTCTTCTCCAATTATAATTATTTACGATACATACGGTTTCAATGGCATGTGTTGCAATGTAACCTCAAGTACTGGGGGGGGGGGGGGGGGGGGTGGGAAGAAATTTGCACCGGGGGACAAAGGCAATTAAGCAAAGGGACGCCGGTAAAGGTTGTTGGGTA